>JAAGKR010003440.1:6555-74668 GCA_011419295.1 Clarias macrocephalus | reverse complement strand
TGTAGTGTTAGTTTCTGAGAATGTGCATAAAGCGACAAACCACACGAGCACAGGATATGTGTGGCACCGATCCTATGCATCCTGTATCCTGTATTGAAAAGAAAGTCTAATCCTAGAGATATTTTAATTAGATCTCAATTTGCACAATACAATTTTATCATTTAAAAATAACATTTGACAAACTGACATATGGTTTGAATCCACGGTATAATAGTTTATCCACAGTTTAATGTTATACTAACAAAATGGAAGGCTATTAAAAAGAAGAAAAAAAAACTTCGATATAACTTTTTCTTGTCAATAGAAGGTAGGTATTAGGTACAGTAACATGATCAAAAAGCCAAAAAAACACAATTAAATAAACACGATCAAAAACTCTCTTCTTCAATTCAATTAAATTCAATTCTATCTGTATAGTGCTTTTAACAGTGGTCATTGTCGCAAAGCAGCTTCACCGAATGGACTCTTAATAAACATTGGGCTATATAGTGTAATTACAATATTCTGTCTTTTTTGCACAGCTTTATCCTTTTTTTTCAGCCCAAGCACTTGAGACTAAACTAGTATTCATGTTCATTATTATGGTCAGATATTTCACAGAAACTCAACTCTTCTTATGGCTTCTTTTAGATAATCTGCTACACATATTTGATTTTTCGCAGGTTTTTATCCTGTATGGCTTTTCTAAAGCAATCCTCAAATTTTATCCAATTTGTGTAACCCTGTGGCTGGGGTTCCCTGTTGGCGACTCAAAACTTTAGCGTAAAAACAGTATAATTTAACACAGAAAAAAAACCAACTTTTTTTTATATCAGTTTATTATTTTTTTAAATACATTTATTCATTATTACCATTTATAGCTTACTTGCAGATAAAGTTCAATAAATTTAATGTAAAATGTCACAAAATTGTGATTGTGTACATTATTCAGTTTCGATTTAAAATGCGTGAACAGGTCATAAGTTTCTGTGTGTCATGAAAAAAACATCGGTGTATCCATAAATAATCTCATAGTGCATTGCAATTCAACAAGAATATACAAGATAATGGTATAATAGAGTTAACAGAATGTTTACCAGATGTTCATTGCAGACATGAACACCAGAAAGTGTAATTTTACATGGAGGTCCAAACTACAGTCCTGTACAAACAACAGGATGTTGCTTGAACACTACATGCAGAGACGTGATAATTTCACAAAATATCCAAATACGCCCATATCGTCATGCATGACATGCACATGCATCTAAATCCATATGCAGTAGTTCATAATGAGAATTTTGCAGAAAGATTAAGGAGGATGGGAATTATAATAACACCATCGGTTTGTTCTTGTAACATGGTTTCTCATAACCTGTATCCATGCATCTTTCCCAGAAATAATGTTAAATGTGTAATGAATTAGAATTTTTTTAAAATTCCAATTCAGTAGCCATCACAATTCCACAATATTAATCTTACTCATATGATTATGAACTGAACATTTCATATTTACCTTCAATTTATGCCACTTTTTAAAGCCAGATCTCTTACCTTCAGTCATTCAAAATTTTGCAATTGTATTTAACAGGTAACATGAGCATTATTTTCTAACATTAAGAATTTAGTCATCTGTAAAATATTACAGATGTAATAACAACACGTTAAATATTATGTCCAGTATTTTGTAGGTTCCCATTGTGCTGCTGGGCCATGACTCCAATGAGCCCAATGGGAGTGTGCTGTAGTGTCTGGCACCAGGATGTTGGCAGGGGATACTCTGTGTATTTGGGTTGCCGAGTGAACCCTCCATGATTCTGACTTGTTTGTCTGGTGCATCCCATGGGTGATTGATTGGATTGGGATCTAGGGAGTTTTGGTGGCCTTGAAGTATTTCAATTTCAATATCAATTTCCTGTTTGAACTCAGATTGGACAGGGTGGGCTGACTTGTGGTCCCCACAGGCATAGACGAACCTTGGGTGCTTTTGAATATACAGTAATTGATAATCAATGGTAATGAGTTAATGTTATAGTTAATTGGTGTAAAGCTAATAGTTTAAGAATGATACTGATTTTAGCCTTATACTCAATATGGATATTTACCAGTAATGTGACTCCATGTTAGGTGGCACGGTGGCTTAAAGTTAGCACTGTCACCTTGCACCTCCAGGGTTGGGTTTGATTCCTGCCTCTGGTCTGCATTTAGTTTGCATGTCCTCCCTGTAATTCTAGGGTTTCCTCCAGGTACTCTGGTTTACTGGTACAGTGGAACCTCGGATTGCGAGTAACGTGGTTTACGAGTGTTCCGCAAACCGAGCAAAGATTTTTAATAAATTTTTATTCGGAAACCGAGCAAGTATTAGTTTACGAGTGCCAGGTATCATGTATCACGCATGAGACTCTTATTTTGACACCGAGCGTCACTCTCTCACCTTCCCCCCCTCCCCCTCCCCCCCACGGCTTCGCAAACACACAGAAACTCTGCTCGTCTCTTATGCGTGTGTGCGCGCAATTTGACACCAGCAGACACACGCACAGACGCTCTCTCGCCTTTTCACCCCCTCCCCGGCTTCACAAACACACAGAAACTCTGCTCTGTCGCGATTCTTTTCAAAGGTAAGGTGCTGGTTCATTTGTTTTTTTGTTTTTTTTTACTTCACAGCAGTGATTCCCTTAGTATGCACCCACGCCAGGTCAGAGAGATTTCTTTTTTCTGTGTTAAAATGGTGTTTCCGTGTTTATGTGTGTGTCCGTTTGTTGTGAAACTTAAGTGATTCTGTTAGTATGCGCTCATGCTAGTCTGGCTTTTTTTCTGTTAAAACGGTGTTTCCGCTGTGTTTATGTGTTTGTTGTGAAACTTAAAATGTGAGTCCGTTAATATACTCTCATGCCAGTCTCAGAGAAATTTCTTTTTTTCCTGTTAAACGGTGTTTCCATTGTGTGTGTGTGTGTTTGTTGTGAATCTTAAAAAGCGAGGTGGGGAGAGGGAGGAGGAGTGTTACTGTGTAAAACGAAGCGAGGGAAGGGGCTAATTCCACACACACACACACACACACACACACACACACACACACACGGCACCTGTGCGCACCAACATAAACACTTATCTGTCAGGATTTAGGTAAAGTGCAGATTAATTTGTTTTATTTTCATTTTATAGATTGTATTAATTATTTTTATGTATTTATTTTTTGGGGCTGTGGAATGAATAATTTGAGTTTTCATTATTTCTTATGGGAAATGCTGATTTGGTTTACAAGTGTTTTGGAACACGAGCCCACTTCTGGAACGAATTATGCTCGTAATCCAAGGTTCCACTGAGAGGTGGGATTAGGTGCCATAATATTGTATCTGATTTGATTTGTTAAAAAAATGAATAAAAATGCATTCATATGCGTTATTGCAGTATTACATGACATGACATTTGGCTTTTGGACTTAGCTTTTGTATGCACATTTAAACAATGGCTTCATTTTAATCTTGCCCTCATGCAAAAATCTCATGACAAATTAAATTTGATATTTTCACTGCACTGCAGAGCTACAACATTGGTTTAAATGAACTATAGATGTAGTATTGACTTAAAATAAACAACTAGTTAAATATATATAAGTAACTAGTTAAAAATTTGGATAATGCAGTATCTCACCTACAGACGTCTAGATAGAAGCTTACTTATTTATTGTTCATTGATGTATTTGAGTGACAGTTACAGGAAACAAGACAGTGGGTGTTTGTTCTCTTCTTCTGTAGTGTTCGTAATTTATTTGGTCTCTCTCATGTTTGCCATCAAAAAAGATTGTTTATGTCCTCTGTAATTATTAATCTTCCTCGTGACGCAACTCCCCTCAGGGCTGAGATGGACACAAAGCCTGTCTGACTCTCTGATGTGGAAAAACTAAATGTATGAAATGTCTGAAAAGAGCGAAATGATGAAGAAATTTTTTATTATTTTTTTTAAAGTCAAAACTGCTTGTGACAGCAGAAGAGATAAACTGAATGGGTGGAGGGGGGGAATGGAATTGTTTGTAGCAGATCTCATCATCTTGCCAAAGTTGAGGAAACTGGGCACGTATTCCGCTCTGATGTGATACGTGTAAGCCAGTTGTAGCTGTTCCAAAGTGAAAAACTGAAAGAAGAAAAAGAAAAAGAAAAACATAACTATTATAAATGGCCATTCATAAAGAGACCAGTCATACGCTGTGAATAGAAAAATGTGCAGGGAATTAGATGTTTAAAGAAATAGAGTTAGTGTTGTTAACATTTTAAGTGCAACTCATAGTTGTAAGGATGATCAAAACTACTAATGTTACCAGTGGTTAAATACCAGGAAACAATTCCATAATTATCTATATTTTTAAAATTTTTATTATTTATATGCCTTACTTCTCATGTCTTTAGACTGTGGGAGAGTATCCAGATGTAACACACCAAGCACAGGGAGACGTGCAAACTCAGAGGAGGGAATCGAACCCGGACCCTGGAGGTGAAAGGCCTCAGTAGTAACCACTAAGCCACAGCGCAGTCATGACAAATTGTTTTTTTTGTTGTTGTTGTTGTTTTTTTTTTTTTTTTTTTTTTGAGTATTATTGTATTTTTAAAGGCGCAAGAACTTTGGCGAATGAGCCGATCCCTTCTCCCCCACCACCCGTGAGACTTTTCTAAGGGATCCCTCCAACGGTTTTCCCCAAATGACTGTTTATCTGATTTGGGACTAGGTGGTCATATCGCCCTGAATTTTGCACACACACACCTACAAAACACCTTTGAAAAACTGTACTACTTTAGATCATGTCAATCAAAAAATAAATAAATAAATAAATCACCTTTTCAAAAATAACCCTGAACTTCGGACCATTTTGGAAAACTGCCATCCCGTACTGTATTTTTGAAATACACACGAAACTCGACATCTCGAAAGTTCAAAGCCTCCTCTCTCAAACAATCCAAGAAGCAAAGCTCTAGCACCTATGCTTCCTCTGATATGACTACAAATACCACAGGAGTGCGTTTGACTTTTTTATTTATATTTTTTCAAGTTTATCCTGGATACGTTTTTTTGTGCCTGTAATATTCACATGCAGGGCTTACCAGCCTCGACTCACACACACAAACTCAACACACTCTCTGTGCTATCCATTTAGTATACCGACTGAATAATGTACCGATTTCTAACCATATGAGCTGGAAAACCTGACTGCCTTGGGTCTGTGTGTGTGTGGAGTTTACATGTGCTCCCTGTGCTTGGTGGGTTTCCTCTCACAGTCCACAGACATACAGATTGAGCTAGTTGGTGTTCCCAAATCGCCCATCCTGTGTGAGAGAGTGAGAGTGTGAGTCTGTATGCTGCATGCTTTTGCCCTGTGATGGATTATCGCCCCACTCAGGATGTACAGTCTGTTACCTATAGCCCTGCACCTCCTGGGATAGTGAAACATTTTTAATGGTCATTTCTGATCATTCTGATCAACTGCAACTCTATTTCTTTAAATTCTTTAAATTCCCTGCACAATTTTCCACCTAAGCATACGACTGGTCTCCATCAGAACGTCAAATGCTTGTGGTTTTTCAGGTTTTGAGTTAGGAGCGGGAAACAAATGGCTTAAAATGATCACATCAGAATGGAATACATGCCTGATTTCCGAACTTTTGGCAAGATGATGAGATCTGTACTCCGCCTAGCGCCCTGAGTCTCCTGGGATAGGATCCAGGACCCCCGTGGCTCCGTACAGGATAAGCGGTAACGTGAATGATTGAGTGAGTGAGAGTTCAGTGCAGCTTGCGAACAATCACACATTTGCATCTTATTTTTAACATAATTTTTCTTAACACAAAACATACCACGGTACCAGTAACGCTGAGGCTTTGTGCTGTTTAGATGGTATTGCATTGGACTGCACCTGTTAACATTTCCCATGAAAGTCCCATTCCACTGGCTCTGGCTGAGAAGTTTAACAAGTCTTTGTATTTGGAAGACTTTCAGTTTTCTTAGAACAGTATGCTTCAGTACTCGTGGGCATAATTGCTGTTTTATTCTGCAATAACTTTCTCTACAGTGCTATATGAGCCCTATGTGTACAGTACAGTGGGTTTTTATCGATTGTGTGTCATTGTGTGCATGGCTTTAGCAACTATGACGAAGACACTGGATCCTATTATCACGGCGTGGATATAATGTATGACTCATCACGGCACGTGAAATTTCTATGTCTGAGATGCGCAGCGAGACCGGGAACATATGGAGCGGGAACACGACCATGTGCAGAATTTATTCCTTCTGTTGCGAGGATGAAGACTCATGCAGGATGAACTCACCCAAACGGCATGACAGCTAAACCAAACTCAGATCAATGAATCACAAAGAGAGGAGAAAAAAGCGAGGGAGATGCAAAGAGAAGAGACACTGAGACAGAGAGAGAGAGTTTGAAAAAAAAATCATCGACTTAAAATCTAAAAGAACATTTTTCCATCTTCGTCCCATGAGACAGAGTGCGAGAAACAGACAGCGAGAGACAATGAGAAAGAGGAGGCCCTGGCAGCCTCTGGCAGCTTTGTAGCTTCTTGCTGTGCTGTATGTAAATGAACACATGCGTTCATTTGGGAAATAACAATCACAGCGCTCAAGATGAGAGCGGCAAGCAACAACAATAACAACGACGACGACGACAACGAAAAACCCACATCTTGCGGTCCGAAACTGTGGAAAAAGGGTTGACAAAGGAAAACATGAATAAATCAGCATGGCGAGGATGGAGTGAACCTCGGCGAACATCAGAGGAGAAGGAAAGAGAGAGAGAGAGAGAGAGCACCCAAACCTGGATGTAATGAAGTGATTGGACGCTCACTATGGATGTTTAATGTCCACAGAGACGAGAAGAAAAAACTATTTTATCCACATCTCAATCATCCTGAGGCCTGGATCACTCATTTCAACAGAAAAATGATTAAAGTCTCCTACAGTACACAATCCAGCATTCCTGTTAAGGAAAATGAGGGGACTGTACAGATGTTCTTGCAGGGCTGAAGCTTTGTGTAAACAATTGTTTGTGTAAATACGAAAGAAAAAGAAAAAAAAATGATTGTAGTCAGCCTGGCAGGGTAATTTTTTACTCTATATGCGACTGAGCATAATTGGATATTATGAAATTTCCTAAGGATTAGCTTGGCACACTAGGGATTTTACTTGTTTTCACCATATTGCTCAGGTTACAAGGAACAAAAACCTGTTAATTAGGCAGTTTTTTCTACTGTATGTGAAAGTCCACAGATTCATCGTAACCTTCACGATTTTTAGTATCTTCAATTTAAGAAACCTCTCGCAACATGGACTAGTGCTAGAACGTCACAACCAGCGACACCAACCTCCAACACATTCTGCTGTCCTTCTGGATTTTCTGTACATCATTTCCATGTGCTTCCCCAAACCCATCCATGTTAATAAATAAGTCATATGCTATTAGGAAAGTATTAATTATGCTCATTAAATTAAGAGGTAATCCTACTAATAGAGTCAACTACACTAACATGCCATGTTTATTCATGATTTGGTGATTCAATCCAGTTCCGTCCAATTCTATTAAACAGTAATATCTGCCAAAATTGTATGGACAGTTATGATGAAGAAAAGCCCCTTTATCCCACAGTGCGCTTAGGATGTTTCCACATTAGGGTCTCTGGATCATTTCTGGAAACACTTGGCACAAAGTCTGTTTCATTTGGATCAGTGAGAACACACTGGAGGGAACCGTACCCGAGTCTGCTTGGAGAGGTGGCACAGGACAGCAGAATCAGGCACTGATCGAATCAGATATGGAAGCCGATCGTACCGGAACACAGAAGTAGACCGCTGTTTAGACACGACATTCCCAGCGCCGTCTGTCTCAAAATCTGTCTGTATAGAATAGGAAGCGTGGCTTGATTTTCCCAAACTATCAATAACATTAGGCACAGTGTGTGGAGGTTGTTTTTTTTCTTGTGCTGTGTTTAATGGCGGCTCACAAATCAAGTAGGTGCATACGGCACCCTGCCAGATCAGAGAGTGTAAATATGCAAGTGTACCCGAGTACGGAGACCAAAAATAATGTGGACTCTGGCTAGAGGGAGTGGGGAGGGGGTTCCTGGGCACGGTGCAAATCAATCGTGCCTGATGTGAAAATACACTTATTCCTCTACAGCACACTCCAGGTTCTCCACTGTACTTCGATTTGTTTGCGTCATTTAACAAATTCTCTGTTCAGTGATTTTCCTCTGCCTCCGTCTGCTTCCTGCTCGTGTAATCTCATAACGTCTCAACCGCAGCGTTGGCTTAATGGGTGAAAACTGATGAGTCACAGCTCATTGCTTAACTTCTAGTGTATGAGCGATGCTGTACAGCTGCTACATAGACACGGCGAGTCATTTACATTTGGTCATTGGGTAGACGCTTTCATCAAAGCAGCAAATGAGCCAAAATCCATTTCATAGAATGGATAGACGCCATAACCAGCCGTGGCCGGGAATATTAATAGAGAGCGCGTAATTGTCCCTGCTTTCTGGCTGGAAGTGATGGCCTTCATCTTTCTTCTAACGGCATGGCACTGTAGTGCTAACGGAGTTCTAAACATTAGCATTTTTATAATATTTCGTTATAATTCTAGTATAAGAATCATTATTACAAACGTTAGTAGTGTTTGATGGATTTGGAGCCTCTCGAACAGTAAGCAGGCTTTACACCAGACCCCAGAGGAACAGCACCCAACATGCACAACATATATATATATATATATATGGACTATATATATATGGAATATATATATATGGAATATATATATATATTCCATCTGAATGGGTTGCCAGGCACACAAGCCCTACCAGATATTTGGAAATGTCAGTTAGTTTACTCTGCATGTCTTTGCACTGTTGGAGGAAACCAGATCATCCGGAGGAAACACTGCAATCTCCACATACCGACCTAAAGGTAGGACTCAAACCCTCGACCTTCGAGACTAGAGGCTACAGTGCTAACCACTGCACATCATAAGTATTGATAAACCAAATATAAAATCACTAAACTTATTTCTGGCCATTTTGCCAAGATTATTATCTGCCGATAATAATTACAAAGAAATAAAAATTTGTAACAATGTCTAACAATGAGTTTATTAATCATATATTGACCTTATTGTGCTAATAAACAATAGTAATAAATTCAACTATATTCAGAATTTTCACTTGGTAACATATACTATTTTTGCAGTATGATTCCTAGCTAGCACCACTCCAAAATCCAATATTCATGCTGTTTGTATCTAGCAGTGTATGCCCATAATCTAAACAACACCTGAGTGAATATTTTAGTTTGTAGTCTACTGCAGCATCACACTCTCCGGCATCGGGTAAAACTCGAAACTTTGGGCAAGTTCTACCTGCCACAGGGCGTAGAAATGAAAATCCCATCATACATTACATTAGAACTTCGTGATCATATACAGTGGCAATGCACGTTTAGGACATGTACAGGTAATTACATGCTACTGGATACAGTATTTACAAAATGAGTGCAAGAAAGCACGACTATGAAACCCCCACACCAGTGTGAAATACACACTGCCTGGGTAAAAAAAAAAAAAAAAAAAAATGTTGCACAGTCTAAGATTTCATTCAGTCACTTCTAGCTTTGATTACAGCACACAACGTGGTGTCCAGTTCATGTGTGAAAATGATTCGTCATGCTCACAGAGCCACTCGGACAAACTGAGTCCTGGAATATGCCTGTGCCTCCAGGGAAGAAAAACTTCATAGACGTGATAACCTGGTCATTCAGTACACTCAAGTCATTTTTACTGTCACATAATATTGTTGAGTCTAGACCTGTGCAAGTGAAGCAACTCCAGGTCATAACACTGCCTCCAGAGGCTTGTACAGTGGCCACTATGCATGACGGGTTCATCGCTTCATGTGCTTCCCTTCTAACCCTGAAGCGCCCATTACTCTGGTAATATGGTCAATGACGCTGGATTCATGACGCTACATGATCACGTTTCATTGCTCCAAAGCCCAATCTTTATGCTCCCTAATAAATTGAAGCCTTTTTTTTCTGATTAGTCCCAATCCTGTGAGCTCCCATCACATTGTGTGTGTATGGTAATGCTCTTACTTTCACTATTAAACATAGCTATGGTTTTTACTGTTGAATTTTTTACCAGTCAACTTCCTCAAGTGTTTAAGTGACCTCCATTCATGATTTTTTCTTCCACAAAGTTGACAGATCCACACAGTCCCTCCAGGTTTTGGTAATGTGTTAAAGGCTTCTTAACCTTGTTCCACTAATTTCAAATTTTCTTCTAATAATTTGTTTAAATATTAATAATTTGACCCTTCTAAAATGACAACTGTGTTTTTTTTTTTTTTTTTGTCTAGGCAGCGTACAATATAATAAGAGGACCATCAATCCTAACAATTTACTTGTAAAGATCTGCTTTATGATGCACTTAATCCTAGTCTTTGATGTTTTCCTATTTTAAAATTTCTTTAAATTAAGACATTATTTATTGTAGAACCAAACTTGAATATAAATACTTATTCTTGTTGAACATCTCATTCTATATTGCACATGCACATTAAGATGAATTATCCTTATTATGAATTAAATTCCTTAAATATCCTTATGCAAGCATCCCAGAATATACCCCACAATATCATAAACAACCCAGTCCAGCACCAATGTTTGTCTATGGAGACTGACTGGAGACTGGCAAAATGTGTGATTTTATGAACCCATTTATCAGTCTGTGATAAATTAGACAAGAATTATGGTACGTACCGTGCAGTACATATAGTATGCAAATTCACTAAATATAAAACAAATGGTATTATACATTTTAATTTATACACCGTTATCATTATGGAGAAACCGTATCAGTGTTTCTGTAAAATCTATAAATAATTAATTTCACAGTTGTTCAAAACAGCTGTGGGGCCTGTTGGATCCCCAGGCTGAGAAATGCCTGTGTGTGTGTGGAAGGTTGGTTAACACGGTCTCCCGCAGCATGCGTGGATCTCTTCGTCTCTTCCTGCTCCTTTTGTCCAGTGAAAGATGATACGACAGCAGACCACCAGGGACGGACCTCCCTTCCTGAATGCATGGCTGAAGTCTGCGTCGTGTGTTTGCCTAAACTTGGCCCCCGAAATCGAGCGCCAGTGTCCAGCAGTTGTTGCAACATGCCCGCGGCGTGACTTTTTGACCTGTCCTGTTCTCAATCACTGTCAATAGCACCGCATGTGCATCCTGCGCCAGGAGACTCGGCGCCAGGAGACGGTGCCCAGAAGGCGCTGGGTGCTAGCAAGGGCAATGTTTCTGATGACAGTCCACTTAGGATCGCACATTCTAATCGTCTGTTTACGAGTGTGAGTGGAAATGCACGACACAATACCTCTGCAGAAGAAGCGTATACTTTTTAATTATTAGAAAAAAATTGTTATTGTCTTAGGTGTCAGATATGAAACTCATTAACATGGCACAGGGGAGAGGGCAGAAGGCAGTGTAAAGCGCTTAGAGGAAAACCCCTATTCACCTTCTTCTGAGCCAGAGAAACCCATGAAAGCCTAGTGTTGGCTTGATTGACAGGGAAGAAGGATTCAGAGACGATTGCCAATTTTACAACAGAATGAAGACATGCTTCTGGAAGCCACTTTTTTTAAATATACAAAGCCACATAATGTCCTTTGACTCAGTATGAGTGATAGTAACCACCAAACCTCACTCTTAGCAAAGCCAGCCTCCTAGAGGTTTAATAGCACGTCCCTGTACAGAAGTATTTTAAAGAGGCACGCCTGACCCTACTTCTGGACTCCTAGTGCCGTATGGAGACTGTATCCAGCTGAAGTCGAACAAACCTGATCCAGCTAATGAGTGTCTTCGGGAGCATCTGAATATTTGAGCCAGGTGTGTTAGATTAGCGTTCGAGTTCAGCTCAGCAGGGTGGCTTGTCCCGGCCGAGCGCGCTTTAAATCATCCGCCTTTAATGACATTTTAAAAAGGGAGAAATAAACTATATTATGTAAAATTGGTGGCTTAATATTTGGAATGTGCTGTGTAGATAATAAACACCCTCCTTCACATGGTTTACAAACGTTAATCCATGGCTGTCATGCAGCCAGCGTCTCATGCTGTTCTCTTTCTCTTTGCGTTTTCTCCCCCCACTTTGCGTTGTTTTCACGCTGACTTTTGAGTGAACGCCTCACCGCGGGGGTGCGCCAGGCCGCGCCGTGCCTTCTGATTCATCTTTTCTCTCCTTTTCTCCCTTCCTCCCTCCCTCGGTCTCTCTGTTCCTCTCCTCAGCCAGAAGGTATACAAAGGGACTAAAAAGGGCACCGTCTTATCGGCGCGCAGGGAAGGGTTGGACGCTGAAGGCTCTCCCAGCATCTCTGCTCATTGAAAGCATCGGTAGGGAGCTCGACAGGGCAGAATATTTGTGCTCTCCTAGTCCTCTTCATCGTCTTCATCCACCCCTTTCCCCCCACAGAGCTCGGCAGGCCAGCACGGAGCAAGGAGCTGCTGGAATGCCTATAATGTGCTGTGGAAACTGTGACTGGGTTTGATTTAAATGGTTTCAGATGCTCCTCAGGAGGCACCGGGCAGGAAAAAAAAAAAAAAAAAAAAACAGCTGGTAGCCTTTTCCATTGATATGCACAAAAGAAAGGCCTTGGTTGCTAAAAGGAAATGGGGAGGATGGAAATGTCCCACAGAAAAGTGATCTGATGTGAAGAACTTAGATGTTTAAACTTATTGATTATTGCTTATTATTATTATTATTTAACGTTTGGGTTACTTCTTCTGTTCTACCCACATGCAAAACTTATTTACTCAGTCACAAATGTTTACATGAAAGGAAATTTTTGTGGTTGGAAATAATTATTCAGTTCATAGTTGCACCAACAAAAAGAAAAATGATATATATTTATTATATTATTAATAACAATTAAGTGAACCCTTAGTTTTTTGTATGTATGGCAAAGTTTACTCTGTTTGTTCCCAACCATGTACATGTATATTTTTCAGTTAATGCCCCCCCCCCCCCAAATATGATATAATATTATTATTAGAACTTATGCTGGTCAAATCATGAAACACTGTCAGTGTCCAAAACCTGCAGTGAAAATCTAATCAAAATCAAATCATAAAATAAGATGAAAATCTTATTACTATAATCAAGATGCAGTCAGGGTAACAAGAAGTCAGTCATACCAACACCAAAGTAACTAAACTCAGTGTTTCATTGTTTATTTTACATAATGTCAGAAAATGGATAAGATGAAGATGCAGATGCAGGCTTGACTTCATGCCATGCTTGACTTGATCACGAACAACATGATCATGACTAGAAACAGAAGCTGTGAACTTGAACACAAACTAAGACATAACCATGAATGCCAAACAACATGCAACAGAATGCTGGAACTCAAATTCTAGGTGTAAATGAATCAGGGCATAGAAAATGCAATTGCTGATGGAAGTGTGACAAAACCTGCAAAAAAAAAAAAAAGTGCTGCTTCTGCAACCCTTTTAACAGGTGGCTCTGGACAGTTAATAGAGACGGGGTGTCACCTCCGGAGGGGCAGGGTCGGGTGGCATTAAGCACCCTTTAGTCCCCTGGCTAGATAATCACCAATGAGGCCACCTTGACGGCCTCTAATGATAGCCTGGCTGGGACAGGGCATGGGCTCATGGATGGAGAAGCCACTTCTCTGGCAAACTTGGCATAGGAGCCTGGTTAGAACCTGATGTGGGATTCTGGCTTGAATGTGGCATGAGAGGCTACGAGGTTGACCTCCACAGGAAGCTTGGTGTGGAGGTCACCCAGTTGATCTCCAAGGGGCATGGGACTGTTGAGGTTGCCATGTAGACCTCAACTGGGAGCTGGGCAGTGAAGCTCACCAGTTTGGACTTCCACAGACACCTGGGCAGAGAAGGTCACCAGGTTAACCCGCACAGGGAGCTGGGCAGTGGAGGTCAACGTGGAAATCTCGACAGTAAGCTTTGCTGTGGGAGCCACTTCGGGTCAGCTTTTCTCCAGACCTCTTTACTTCTACTAATCCACAAGCTAACACACTGCTTCCAGCCAAACCCTCCAATCATCCCAAACACGTTTAGAGGCAGGCTGTCCTGAATGCTGGGAAAAAACTCACTTAAGTAGGCTAATTAATTCAGCTGGGTTTTTCTTGGCTGGTGTTTCTCTGGGTGATCAGGCTGTCCACTCAAAGACTAGTTGGGGTGGTGACCTGAGACAAAATAAATTAGTGGCATTCACAACTACCTTGGTTTCATATCCAGACAAAGAATACGTAAGGGTGGAGGTCAACACCATTAGCTGTAATGGCCGTATCCATAAACGCTGCTTGGGGGAAGCGGATTGAGCTCGTGCAATAAACCGACAAACATGATTAGGATTAGGAACAGGATATTTGACATTAAACACAAACTACTAAACTAAACCACGAATAACACAACAGGTGCAAGACAACATGAAACAGAATCCTGGAACTAAAAACGCAAAGTAATCAGTGACAAATACAAACCAGCTGTACCATAATCAGGGCATGTAATGTGCAATGGCTGATGGGAGGTGTCCAGACACGATTAAAAACAAGACATGTGACAATCACAATACGATTTTCATCTTAATCCTTCTATCAGACCTGGAAAATATATGTTTTTTTTCTCTCTTCATTGATGTAATGGACTCATTTGTCCTCTGTGCTAGAAGGCAGATTTTAAATGTAATTATTTAAAATTTTTTGCAATCATCATGCATCAGGTAAATTCTGAGCGTCCCACTGAAATATGTGTGATACATCAAACAAATGTATGTGTGTGTATTTTCTTTCTTTCTTTCTTTCTTTCTTTCTTTCTTTCTTTCTTTTTTAAATGAGCCACTCATTTTATACATACTTGAGATGTCCATGGGGTCTGTGGTATAATTTTTTTTTGTTGTTGTCATTTTTGATTTAAGGTCCCCAAAAACAGGGTTTTCATTGTTAAGTTCATGGCTCCTTTTAGGCTATACAGTAATAAGTTCTTGTCCAGTAACTTGGCTAAACCTTGTCTTCACGGACTTCATATTGTGCACAGGGGCATTGTCATGCTGTGAAGAGAAATTGTAATTCTACACCACGCAAAGACATCATGTGCAATTGTGTGCTTTGAACATTGCGGGAACAGTTTGTGGAAGACCCACACGAGTGTGATAGACGGGTGTCCACAAGCATTTTGCCATGTATGGTAATGGATTTCATGTGATATCCAAACATGCATGACAATAGCTTAATGAACTAGCTTTACATGCAGAACAGTGCAATGGTGCACGTTTGAGCCAAGATCTACTCGGCTGAGTTGCATCTGAGATGAAATAGAAAGACTGAACAGCGCTGAGATGGTAAAACACAAATACTGAACTTAATAAACACCAACCATATTATTTCTCAACCAAAGGATGGTTGGAAAAGGCTATAGTGTGCAGGAAGTTGCATGGCTAATGGGCCAGGGCTAGCTTAGTGGTTAAGGCATTGGACTTCGGATTGGAACCCCAGTTCAAACCCCATCGCCTCCAAGTTGCAGCTGTTGTGCTCTCGAGCAAGGCCCTTAACCCTCGACTGCTCAGTTGTACAATGAGACAAATGAAAGTCACTATAGGAAGCTCCATCCTTACGGGTGGAATATACAATATATTATGGTATTTTCTAGAGAGCCTTTAATTTGGTACTAGTACCTGATGAGGCAAAAAAAAGTTTTTAATACTTTTTCCTGAAATGACAACTCATACAATCAGATCTTTTGCATTTTAGATACCAAAAATATATCAAAGACCAACTTTGAACTTGAACCTGTTTGATGTGGTGCTCCATTAGTTCTTTTGATGACCCTAAAATAAAGTTGATTTACTTCAATAGAACACTTTCCTTTTGAGACCAACTCATGTGGTTTTTAGAGCGGGATGGGTCCCACTAAAAGGTCTTGTTCGCTAACACAGATAAACAGCATGGCTCACGTTGTCACATCACCCTGCTGCTCCTCGGCTTTGGGATTCTGCAGGTGTTTCCAGCGCTGTGCTTTGAAGTGGACGAGACTCCTCTGAGGGTCAACATGTGTTTGGACTACACAAAACACAAACACAGAAATTCATTAGCTTGTGTTGCTCTCCTGCTGGAGCCACAGCTTCAGAGGCCGCCTGGTCATGGAAACACTAATTGTGTGATATGATGATGGAGCTGAGGAGATTATTCGTTTGACGGGACAAGAGAATCATTTAAATCTTTTTGATGAATTGGTCATTTGTCTGGCTTTTCCCTAAAAGTATCCAGCAAGGAGGCTGGGAGAAGGCAGATATTTGGCACACAGACTTCTTTCTCCTTCTGATCTCTCTCTCTCTCTCTTTCTCTCTCTCTCTCTCTCTTTCTCTTCTCTCTGTCCCTTTCTTGCTGAGGGTCAGTCCTGGTACACAGCTGGCATCCTCTAGAGCACTGTTTATAAACTAACAAGTTTCCACAGCTTCGGAGGCACCTGAGAAAATAGCAACATCCTTGGAGCAAGAAGCTTTGAAGTCCACCGGAATCATCTGGTCTTGCCTGCAACGGCTCAACAAATAATGTCTCACCCATGCAATGTTTCATTAACCATCCAAACACATACACCATATGCACTTGGACACACACTATTAGTTACACTTGCCTTTTAGCTATCGGCCATTTTATGAGGTACCATACGGGTCGCCTCCAGCTCCAGTGAAGTTTCTAACTATTTCATATATGTCCCCATGTCTGTATGGATTCCCGCCCACTGTCCAAAAATGTAAACATGTACCGTACCAGTGACAAGTCTGGACACACCTTATGATACGGTTTTTGTTTTGTGATTTATTTTCTATATTCTACATTCAATACAGTGGTACCTCAGCACACGAACGCCCCACCTTAAGATTTTTTACCTAAAAAATTAAATTTTACTAAAAATTAGCCTGAGCATACAAAGCATTTTTGGCATACAAGTCTACATGAATGGTGGTTAAGTTGCACGTACATCCAGGAGCCAATCAAAACTTGTTTGCATCACTGGAAAGCCAAGTGAATCAAGTTTACTTTTTTTTTTTTTTGCAGTAAAGACATACTGTACCATGGGTCCCAAGAATGACAAGAAGAACAGTAGAACAAAGAAAATGGAACCACTTTTAGTTTCGTTTTAGAAAGTAGCCGATGCCAAGAGGAAGTGAGGTTTAATGTCTACTTATTTCATATTCTACTTCATTTACTTGTCTTTTCTAAATGTTTTGGTTGTTATATGCAAAAATATGATTATAGTGCTGGAAATAATAATATTTGTGATATATTTGGGTGGCTGGATCAGATTGTGTGCAATATCTACAATAAAAATGTGCAAAAAATCTACAATATTTCCTATGGGAAAATGCGTTTCGCAATCCGAAATTTCCTCGCCTCCGGAATGGATTAAATTTGTATGCCGAGGTACAACTGTCCTGGAACTTTCAAAACTATGACATGCTGTAACATCTGGAGTTAGGTAGGACATGAAGGTCAGCTGTTCTGGAATAGTTCTTGCAAAGAACAGTAATGTCAAATGCATTTGCAAAATCCATCAAGCACTATGATGAAACTGGTTCTCATGAAGACCATCCCAGGAAAGCAAGACCAAAACTGCAGAAGAGAAGTTCATTTAGAGTTACCATCCTTAAAAAAATCACCAATTAACAATTAACATCACCTCCGATTATAGCCGTTAAGAAGGCTTTACAGTTATGCGCAAACTGTTTGACAAGCTCAAGCATGCTACAGTCAAGGACCCTGATAAAATGGTGCGTGCTGTACCTAATAAACTGGCAGCTGAGTCTATAGAATACAGATACTTATACCCTGCTTAACGTTATACATATTATATAACACCGGCTGACTGAAATATTTATCTCCGCTCTCTGTCTCTCCTCATCCGTCAGTTCTCGTTCAGTAGCGGTAAGTCTACAGCTGGATGAAAGGAAACAACAGCACAGCACCGGGGCTCCTCTTCTGAGGGCTGACGATTAACATGCTGTTTGTAATTCAAAAATCCATTTAAAATTGACATCAGCTACAGATTCATTATTCATCAAGCTTCTCTTTCTATTTCTTTCATCTTTGAACATACTAACGTTCGTCACATGCAAATGAGGTTGAAGGTTTTGAGAGAACGTGACTCTCACCTGCTTTTACGCGAGGAGGCGTGCTAAGGTATTGGTCGGATTCATTATAGCGTCTTCTCTCAGCTGCAGGTCTTGAACACATGTCACAGGCATATAAAGACGGATAAACATCAGACCCTGAATACAGACACCAAGTCCTCAAAATACACTACAGATCTTGAATACACATCTGAATACACACTACAGGACCTGAATTCATGTCAGTCCAAAAAAAAAAAAAAAAAAAAAAAGAAACCATACCACACTGAAAACTGTGAACATGCACTGTATATATCATTTGCATATCGTACCCATAAGAAATAACCCATTTAGAGTTTCAGGGTAGAAACTGTGGCACTTCATTATATACCATGGTACTATGATGTGTACCACAGTACTCAAAACCATGATACTTATGATACTAATACCATATACTTACACACTGTGGTATTTAATGAAAGTTGCAATCATACAGTGGAAGCATACTATATAATTATTACAATTATGGTAAGCATGTATAACATTTTTGACAGTATTCCATAGTGCCATACTCTCGTACATGCTAGAAACATGTATCATACTATAGCACATCTACCACTGTACCATAGTGTGGTACATTTTCTATATCGGCAAACAAGTACCACGGTACCATCGGACTATTACGTGAAGTGCAAAACAAATTAACAAAACCGAAAACAAAATAACATTCAAAGACAAAATAACAAATTAAAAACCACAATAACAAAACCGAAAACTAAATAACAAATTCAAAATAAAAATATCAAAACCAAAAACAAAATAACAAACTAAAAATCAAAATGGCAAAACCGAAAACAAATTAACCAAACGCAAAACAAAATAACAAATTAGTTTTGGGTTTTGTTATTTTGTTTTGGGTTTTGTTATTTTGTTTTTGAATTTGTTATTTTGATTTGGGTTTTGTTATTTTGTTTTTGAATTTGTTATTTTGATTTGGGTTTTGTTATTTTGTTTTTGAATGTTTTATTTTGTTTTGCGTTTTGTTATTGTGGTTTTTAATTTGTTATTTTGTTTTCATTTTGTTAACTTGTTTTGCACTTCTCGGCCACCGTAGACTATAATCACAAATGCACAACAAATAGGCTTGTAAACATTCTGTGCTGAGACCGGATACATGAGACAGGATTGATCTTAGGAGTACGCAAATGGAATTTATATCAGTAAATAGATTTATAATTTATAATTTATTTATGGAAATAAATTAGAACATATATGGTGAAAAAAGCATCGACTGTAACTATCAGTTTGTACTTGATGGAAACGCAGAGGGTAAAGGTGGCAAGGAAAAACTCCTTGAGATGACAATAGGAAGACACCTGGTGAGGAACCAGACTCTGGAGGGAACCCATCCACATTTAGGTGATATCATTGAGCATGACCACAAATCAATACCTGGTATACTGTATCTGGGCTCGAAAGTTTGATATAACAGGAAACGTATTTAAGTTAATATACTGTCGGGTTTACTTTTGTTTTTGGTACAAAGCTGTTCATTGGAAATTCCGTCCTAAATAATTGAGTGATTATAGTCAGAAATTACCACAGAATATCAGAACACCGGCCATCAAAATGAATATACAGTACAGTATAGATGCTTCAAACCATTATCACCTGTTTCTCCTTGCACTTTTGCAACCCTTCCAGCTTTGAGCTCCAGATCGATTGCACTCCTTCACAGATTGTCTCAGCTTCATCTAGTCAAACACCAAGAGGAAGCCAAGGTCTGAGATCAGTGAGCAAGGCCCATCTACCGCCATCTCCCTGTTGCGGCATGGACTCTTTCAATGCTTCTTCAGACAACTTAAAATGTATCTTTAAAAAGAATGGATTTTTCCCCTTTCCTCCACCTAAAGCTCTCACATTCCAGCATATGAATCAGTACACCAAATGATGCAACACACACACCCCCCCGGGCCTCCAAGATACCATCAAACGAGCACACTCCTTTCCCTACATCTTACTACTTTTTTATTAAAAACATCGATCTAACAGACTCCATGCTCCTGACATATGTTCCGGTGAGGATTTAGTGTGTTAATGTGAGGATCAATATAGAGTAGGATCACGCCTCTTCTTTTTTTCTCGCTTCTTCATTCGTGTGCCTTTTCTTTTGTTGTTGAGGATTTTAGATATTGGAAGAAGAACAGAACATTTTACCGGACAGGTGCTCAACATTGTCAATGCAGACAGGAGAGGAAGAGAAAGAGGCAGTCAGAAGTAACCCATGTGGGAACATCACTCTCTCTATAGCATCCCACATGTCTCCCTTGGGTTCTGGGCCTCTTTTTTGGACACTCCACCAGCGTGAAAGCGGAAACACCAGATGTAAGACGCCCTTTTTCACGGTAAAAAAGAAAAAAGCTTTCCAGCTATATATTTTAACACAAGAGTATTTTATATTCTATATGTTCTATCTATACTACAGTATATGGCCAAAAGGTGTTTGGACACCTGACCTTCATATAGCTTCACGTAGCTTTTCCTTAAGCTGTTGTCACAAATTCTGAAGTATCTTTACTTGGGAAGAATATCAACATTAAATGTAAGATTATCGCATTTAAGTTAAGCTTGCTATGTTTGCAATGATAAAGCCTATGTGTTCTAAGTTACAAGGTGTCTCAGAAGTGCCTCCCATTATACGGTACACACACACACACACACAAAGGTGAGTAAAAAATGATCATAACTTTGGCTATAGAATTTATGAAAATTAACTTTAAGAAAAGACAAATGCATAATTTTTCCGACATAATCTCCTCCAAGCTTTTGTATTCCCTCATTAAATTAGAAGCCACGAATGCACCGCTGTCTTCACTTCACTTACTGGAAGTGAATCTTCATTCTCACAGTGCTGCTTTCAGGTTAAAGTCCAATGCAGCAAGATCACAACATCCTTGGATAGCAGTCCTCTACGTTTAATCTGAAGTTTAGGCTTCAGCTTACCATCAACGTAATGACCACTGTTGAATGTTGAACCTTTTTCCTAATAATTTTTTCAGTACCGGCCCATGAGAATCCCAGAAGTTGATGGCTGACTTTTTAGCTTATTGTGGACGATTCTATTCCATGCTCTTCCGCTTACTCTCAGGTTCGTAGTGATGTCTCCATGTTCTGTTAGTTGTTTTAGCACCAGACGCACCCTGTGTGTAAAAGAAATTGTGCACGCTGCTCTTCTTTCATGCAAATCACAAGTGGGGCATCCATTTTTGCTCGAACCACAGTTACAAATGAATTGACATTTGCACAGCAGTGACTGGGGAGGCAGAAGCATATAACGGAAAGCACTGATTGATAAGCCAACAGAACTTTTGATATAACCAGAATGCGAACCATTTTTGACTCACCCTCATATGTGTGTGTGTATTAATTACATTTCTACTGTATAAATGCTGTCACAGGTCTGTGGGCAAACCTCACTCACTCACTCATCTTCTATACAGCTTTATCCTGTATTCAGGGTCACGTGGGGCCTGGCCCAGAAGGCTTAATGACCGAGGCAGGGTACACTCTGAACAGGGTGCCAATCCATCGCACGGCATACACACATACACACTCATTCACACACTACTTTGGCAATGCCAATCAGCCTAATCTGTATGTCTTTCCGGAGGAAACCCACCAAGCACAGGGAGAACATGCGAACTCCATGCACACAGAGACGGAAATTCAGCCTAGCCATGAATTGACACTGGACCCTGGAGGTGCAAGTGTGTAGGCAAAACCTTATCTAGCGAAATGTAAAGTGATAAAAATATATACCTATAAGTACATTTCATATTGATGTGGTGGGGGAAAAAAAAAACAGCAAAAGAAGGCAGATCTAGAAAGGAGTGCTGGAAAGGGACTAGCAACAGATCCCTGAACCCTTACATGCTTAGCTTAACTGTACTTGGATTGGATTTTGCCTCTGTCACAGGAATAAATGTGAATGCTGAAAGGCATTTTCATTCAGAGCAGACTACTTATGATAAATGCCAAAATTATAACATACATAGACATAAGGGAATAGATGTTGTTTTAAAGATATGAATCCTTATGGTTACGAACCACATGTTGACCATATGTTATGTACTTTTGCATATAAAAAAAAAAACATAAAATATACATACTTGGTATAAAAATCTATTATGTGATTGTTTAAAATGTTTATTATATTAATAATAAATTTGACACAGCTTATGCATGAAGGCCCTTTTATGGTATTTTGAGCCAGATATGCAACTTAAATTGCTTCAAATTACAGAAGGCTTAAGTCTAAATCAGAGGTCACACTTGACTGGGAAAATCAAACAGTTATGGAAATATAACTGTGAGCAACAGGCAACAATAATATCATATTCAGTCCTCACAGTCTCGAAGAAGTTCACCTCGATAAATTCAGTGCAAAGTGGATTTAACCGGTATCGGAAGTGATTTCTTCTTTCCTGTTCCCATGTGTTTCCTATCCAAGCAAACTGGCTTTTTATCTCCAGGCACATTTTATTCACATTACATCTGATTGTTAAGACCAAATGAAAAATGATGGGAAAATGAAAACCAATGCACACAAAGCTGAAATCTTTATTACATGTGTTTCACTATACACACCTCGTGTTTCTGACCTACTCATCAACCACATCATACGTACAGCAATAGTTTAGATGCACTGTTGATGATGAAAGCATGACCAACATGCAACATGACTTCAGTCGGATGACATATAGACATGATGTGTGTGATGTGTGCGTACTTGTGTGTCTGTCGGTCTATTGGTTACAGGTGCTACTGTTCTAAAATTCTACCACTACCAACATCTGGAGGTCATATTCTGTACGCCCACCAGACATCCTGAGCTTAGACGTTCTTATGATTAACAGCATGCAGTGATAAAGTATGTGTGCACATATGGGGCTTTATACACTACATGAACTGCTGAAAAAAATTACTCATACATAAACATACATCATGCATGGGAGATAGGGGGGGGAAAAAACGAGTGGGTTTTGTTTTTATGCTACAGCAAAATGCCAGAACAAATTTCACTATTTAAGGATGATATTCAGATATTCCGATATTTGATCCCATGTCATAGGTTTAGCAGTCCAACATACAGTACAGTATGTTACGACTTTAAGCATTGTCCGGGTTTACACTTTTTAAGAGCCTGGAAGGATAGTGCTGAACCATGGAATCAAATCAGAAACGGAGATTGCTTAAATGCTTGGTAAAGTTGCATCATAGAAAGTCCAAAGAGTAGAAATCAGGGCTTTGTTAATAATGCCTCAATGTGACAAGATCTCACAGGATTGGCACTAATCAGCTGTGTGGACAATCACCAAAGAAAACCGCTGGTTTATGAAGCTAAGTGACAAAAGGCCTCGATTTTTTTAAAGAGCATAAAAAATTGGACTTTGGACCAATGGAAAAATGGTCATGTGCTGTGATGAGTCCAGATTGGAATGTGATGTAATGCGCATCAGGATAAGGCAACATGAAGTTGCTTCAGCTGGTCAGGTCTAGGCTCAGCGATGTTATGTGGCAATAAAATGAAGTCAGCTGATGACTTTCCTGAACTCAAATTGTGGAAGCGTACTCCTGGTAGAAGGAGAAATCATTTTCGTGCTGTACATGAACTGCCCACCACATTGGGCACCATAATGAAAGCTAAATAACAGTCAAATAAAAAGAAATAAAAAGTGTGCGACTTTTGGGGGACCCGGCAGTGGAGTGACATTTTATTTTTCTATCATCCACAAAACAAGAAAAAAACACAAACCTAATTTTTCATCAAACCTTTCCTCTATCTATGAACTTAAAGTAGCTGTAATGTTTATCGCAAGAAGAGACCCACGGACCCCAGATAAGATTTTATTGTAAAAATGATGTGTAAAGATGGTGCAGGAATATTTACTTTAAGCAAGTGAGGAATGGGTAGCTGAAATTTTCTTGCAAGCTGATGTAGCTGGATTGGAGGTTTGAGGCTGAAGGCCCAGGTGAGGTGAGGCTGGAAAATTGATGAGGCTGTGGGAAGGCTGTAGCACTTTCCAGTGATCTGGTGCTGGGGCTAAATACAGGCAGGGCAAGGTGGTAGGATAACAGATAGATGGCTTCTAGGAGCTTAAACAGACAGACAGAAACAAACTCTAAATCCACAGGGTAAACAGTGGTCAGAAATCAGGTAAACACCTATATCAACAAACAGTCCGAAAAGTTGGGTATCCATTAGATATAAAGCAGAGGCAGAGTTCAAACTTGACTGGGCAGGAATTTTTCTGAGACGAACAGGCAGACATATTTGAAGAGTTACCGACATGGAGCGTGGTCCAAACCATCCAGAGTCAGATTCACAGGCAGATTCAGAAACAAAATCAAGGCTGGGGAGCTCGAAAAAATGATGTGCAGAGCCAGTCTGGCAGAGAGTGAACTGTGACTATGGAATTTATAGAGCAGAGAGGCAGGTTAAATGGAGACGTGATTGGAATTGCAACAGAAACAAAGGTGAGTAAACCATCAACCAGGAGTGGATCTTGACAAAGTGCACCTGGTAATTTTGCTATTTACAAGATTATTATTGGTACAAATGCTAATGCAGGAATATGTTTATTGTCTCCTAATCTAAATTAGACAGAGCATGGTTTTGATATTTAATGCATCACATCACCACTAAGACATACGTGAATTTGACATACCAGACATACACTGAGCTATAAAGGTCTGTCAGATCTTAACGCAAATCAGCCCAGAAAATCGTAACACAAACATATGTCAAGAAAAATCTATGTCACTTAACTTCAACATGGACGAAATGTACACAAATGGCTTTAATTCTACAGCTGATGCCTATTAGAACAAGGATTCGGAAATTATGCAGATTTATGTCAGATGCCATGAAGGACTTTCCAGGTGTTACACGGAATGATATATGATCAGACATTAAAAAATATTTTTTGCTCATATAACCTGTACCACATGTACCTTTTAAAAGCAGAGCTGTGTACATTTATGATTTCTACAGTATGATGGTCAGTATCTATTGGTTTTCCTAGAGGAATGTTCACTCCACCTTTCCTCCTCATCCCCCCCCCCCCCCTTCATTTTAAAATCATTTTTCTTTTCATCACTCTTGCTTTTTCTGTTTCTCCCTAGCCTTTTCATTATCCACCCACCCTCAATGTTTGTGTGTGTGTGTGTGTGTGTTACTTTGTTGAGGATTATAGCTTTATGACGTACAGAGGAGCCCTGCTGTGAGAATCTGAGTGTGTCTACTCTCTATTAAACTCCTCTGTCAGGCTTTTCTGTCTGCTAAAAGACCTCTTAAGAGCACATGTGTGCTAAAACGAGAGATGTGTAAGTGAATCCTGATGACTCAATTTACTGCAAGGATGTTTTGTTTTATTTATTTATTTATTTATTTATTTATTTATTTATTTATTTATTTTCTAGGGCTCAGTATATTTTGTTCTTTTATTCTCTTTTAGTTTCTAATGTCCACAAACCTGCTCATGATTTCAATTCTACTCTGCATTTTGATATAATTTAAGGTGCAGGTACTGCCAAAGTTTCATTAAATTCTGTCCAGCCAGTTTTGCGTGATGCTGTGACAAATTGGGTGGACAGACAGACAGACATACAGACAGAATTATTTTTCGGAGACTGGTTTCGGGTCCTCTAATGTATGAAACGTAAAGATACCATTAAAAGAGCAAATTCGGACTGATGTACTGACAAAATCCATTAATCATGTTTATATAGATAAGTCATATTGATTTTCTTGACTATAACTAGCCAGTTGGATAACATGGTTATTCTCACATTTTTAACTAAATAAAATAAAAGGTCATAATATATACCGACGAAGCTAGTCAACTAGCTCACATTAAGCAACCTTTGTAATGATTTTAAGGGTTTACTTCTTAGCACATCTTTGCTACCAAGATAAGATAACCACCTACTGTAGATAACATGAGGTGACCTGACAGAATTTCTAAATGTAATTGTAATTCATAACAAGATAATTCCAATCTTCACACTAATGCTAGTTAACTAGCTAACAGGATGAACTGTCTGAAAGGTTTCTTTAAGTGTTGTTAATAACATTTACTCACAAAGCTAGTCAGCTAGCTAACATGAGGTAACCTCTGGGTCACTTCTGGGGTGATTTTCAACTGGTTACAAATATACATAATATTTTCAAATAATGATATCCTGCTATGGGTTGTAACATGAAGGGACCTGACAGGATTTTTGAAAGGATTTAAACCATAATAAAAGTTTTATAGTCTTTACTGCTAGCTAACACAAGGTAACACTGAAAGAGTATAATCTTTACATTATACCAGCCAGAAAGCTACAGGAACATTAGGTCACCTATGACAGGTTTAATCCTTACTATGTTCCTGAGAGGAGGATATGTATCTATATTTATAATCCTCTCTGCTAATACTAGTTAGCTGATTAGCCAGTGTTACTAATAATGTTCAGCCTTTATTTGTTTTATTGCACAGTAAAATTCTGTATAGTTCTTGTAAAGAACTGCCGACCATCTGATCAGTAACCCACGACACACTGAGCCACCACAGTTCCTAATAATGTAACAGTAGTATTAAATGGCAACTCAACTGCTAACAGAAGATAGATAAGTGTGGGTCATACAGTAAGTGTTATCTGGACAAATGGTATAAAGAGGACTTGCTGTTTATAATGTGTACGTCTTTTGTAAATGTCTTTTGTGTGTTGTTCACCTAATATCCTAAAAAAAAAAAAAAAAATTAAAAGGTCTTTCAATTTTCTTTTTTTTTTTTTTGGTTCTACTTGTTAGTGAAAGTTTTAATTCAGTATAATTGGACAACAATCATTACTATCCTTAACACTTTATTCTAATGTTCATGGAATACATCTATATTGTAATGTATAAGGTTACATTTGTGATTTTAAGCAAGACTGGGTTTATTGAGTAAGACCCTCTTTTCAGATGACCAAGAACAGAGAAGAAGTTTGAGGCTGTCACTAAACATGATATTTATCTATTTAAATATAATAGTCTTTGCATGTAAGAACTACCATTATGTTGGTCTAATACAGAATAAATTTTTTTCGTCTTGTTGCATTGTGTTACGTTGGATTAAATCTCTAATGTACTGTATGCCTTTTACAACGTTTTTATTTAAGAAGACTCTATACTATACTAAATGGATGCTTCAGAGATTTCTTAGGGCTCCATAAATTTGCTTGTATTAAATTCCAACTAATAAAAAGTATCTAAATTATCTAAAAAGTATCTAAAGTTTTTTAATGATCTTAATAAAATATCTGCTCTTGTTTATGTAAAGGCATAAAACACAATGCAACCTTTTATAAATCACAGTCTTTTCATAGCCCCTTTTGATGTGATGGCTATATTTCAAGTGACATTCCAAAGATTACAGTGTTCAGCATGGTTGCACTGCCCTCCAGATTCTAAGTCAAATCTCACCTTCACTCTGTGTTCGTTGAGTTTTCCCCAGTTTCCTCTCACTGTCCACATGAGCTGTACAGTAAGCTGATCTTTATTTTTTTTCAAATTGCCAACATATAACGATGATCATGTATTTGAGTGTGATCTGCGATGGGTTGTGTCCCCTGCCGTGTACACTAATCTCCCTGGTATAGACTCCAGGCACTTGTGACCCATCACATGATAAAAGGACTAATGAATGTTAAACAGGAGCACAAAAACATGTCAAACATGAAAAATATACTTCCTTAACTGCTCCTGTTTCACTTAAGATTAATACGCCCTGGGTCACAGGCTGTCCTTGGGTCCTTTTCAGAATGTGCTTCCGTACTGTGTTGTGAATTGTGAATCCCCCCCCCCCCCCCCTTTAATGTAGACATCTTTTTTCTGCTTCATGTTCAATGTCTTTTACTTTTAAAAAATCTCGTGATACAGTAAAATGCCCGGCAGCCAGGTTCTAATAATCACGTACACCATAACTAATGGAACAGCC
Organism: Clarias macrocephalus; assembly: GCA_011419295.1. Taxonomy (NCBI): domain Eukaryota; kingdom Metazoa; phylum Chordata; class Actinopteri; order Siluriformes; family Clariidae; genus Clarias; species Clarias macrocephalus. The sequence continues at coordinate 46,480 of JAAGKR010003440.1, read as the reverse complement.
ATGTAAGTGAGTCTGTCTTTGTTAAACACTTCCAGCAAAATTGTCCCAAAGTGGGAAAAGGGAATGAGTGAGTAAAGACTTGCCTGGAGCAAAAAGAGACCCACCATGAGAGCAACCCAGTCTTTTTTTTTTCCATCTCTTTCTATTTCACTTACTCTTTTTCTTAGACTTCTCAGGATCAGCTCAGATGGGGATAGGGACTGAATTTGAATTTACCTGCTGATTGACACATAGTGCTTTATAAAAAGCACCGATTGAAAATGTGGGTATCAGAATCCAGCCATGGCGTTGTCATACTTCACAGCTGGCTAGCATTTTAAAAAATTGTTTCCTAATTCATTGTTAATTCAATGCAATGCTTAGTGAGTCTGATATTACAGTGGTTAAGTAACTCTTATATAATCTACGTATTTCATTCATTTCTTTTATACTGCAGCACCACGGCATTCTGTTTTGTACATAATGTTAATTATTATCATACGGTTCATCATGTGCTCATAGAGGATGTATGTTTCTATAGTAACGACCTCCATAGGGACCTGTTTAGAGGATGGTACACATAAACAAGTCATTGTTATTTTCCATAACGCGTCTAAAAATGACTCTGTTAATGCTTTCTGTATCGACCCTGTTAAAGGAGTCTCTAAATTGGAATAATTATTGATAAATTCTTGATGTACGTATATGAGGAATAAAATGATGGAATTTCATGTCAGACTGGGACTTGTGATGAAATTTCATGTGAATGAATGCGTAAAACTGATTACATTTAGATGACTCGCTCCATGCCATTCAATTGTAATTTTTATTTCACATGTTTGGATCGTTTTTAAAATCCAAATGCCAGTATTTAAACCTGCAACTGAGGGAAATCTCACTATTGTTAAGATGAGAGCACATTCCCAAGCAGGCGGAAGTCCGCTGAGGAAGTGATGCTTCTAATCTGCTTGGTCTTTGGAAATACAGGAATTAGATCATCAAAAAAAAAGGTGTTACTCAACATCATCAAAGCATCTCTGGTTTCCAAATTTGCTAATGGGCAACATGACACTTCCTCTGTGGTGTGTGTGTGTGTGTGTGTGTGTGTGTGTGTGTGTGTGTGTGTGTGTGTGTGTGTGTGTGTGTGTGTGTGTGTTGATGATAAGCAAGAGGTTAGAGTGACAAAGCGGTGACAGTCTTCTTCCTCTAAACGATGGTCTGCTAACTGTCACCAACACACACACGCACACACACACACACACACACACACACACCATTCCATCTTTTATCTATTACAAACAAAGTACTCAGGCTTCAAAGTGTATCAGTCAAAGCTTTCTTCCTCTTTTTCCTCTCCTCTATACACAAATCTGCAGACCAGTTTGGCGCCATTGTCCTTCTCTAACCCACTTTCCCAGTGGACTGGTCTGTCTCACACCCTCATCACACATACTGAGAGAGAGAGAGAGAGAGAGAAAAATGTTATCCTGATGAATGCTGGCCTTGGCATTCACGTCCGCTCTTTGATGCTATTGTTAGTTTTGGCGTGTGGTGACGGTGATGACTTTACAACGTGCTTTTAATCGCATTACCGCCTTTTATTCATTAATGCAAGAGGTGACGTTTATTGGACAGTGTGTTTGTAGCTGCTACAACATAAGGCATAACAGCAAGGAACTTTTGAAACGGAGCATCTACATTAAAGGTAAATAAAAGTGAATAAGAAAACTACGTTACCTGTAGTAATATTTCATTGGACCACAATTAGAGTATCTGTGATTACAGCACACATTCGCTGTGGCGTTGATTTAACAACCTTATGCAATGAACCAACTGAAGCAATCCCAGATCATAACACATGGCCTCCAGAGGCTTGTACAGTGGACACTTTGCATGATGGTTGCACCGCGTCATGTGTTTCCCTGACTCACACATCACTCTGGAATAGGGTCAGTCTGATCTCTTTTTCTATTGCTCCAAAGTCCAATATTTTTGCTTTCTAGCAAATTGAAGGCTCTTTCTGATTAGTCTCACTAACAAGTGGTTTAGTCAAAACTGTTTAGACCTGTGAGTTCTCATGGAATTGTATGTGTATGGGAATGCTCTCACTTGCACTAATAAACAGCTGTGATTTCTACTGTCTGTTTTTTATAATGCAACTTCATCATGTGTTTACAGTAAGTGAGCTCAACAAAGGCCACACCTCTTTAACCCAATTTTAGTAGTTTCCTAATAGTTTCCTTAGTTGTTTTCTTTGCTTAGTGAAGGCTAATAATTTGTTGAAAAGGTTGTTGAAGTAATAAGAAGCTACTCACTTTGTCTCCAAGGGTTAAAATAATTGCTGCCAATTAAAACCTATCAATCACTGCGGTAATTATCCAGTCAGAGACGCTTAAGGATTGACTTATTTAAATAAAAAAGAAATCCCTCTTTATTTTGACCAGGCAGTGTATGATATCTCACTTACTCACTCACTCATCATCTATACCGCTTAATCCTGCATTCAGGGTCACGGGGGGCCTGGAGCCTATCCCAGGAGACTTGGGGCACATGGCAGGGTACACCCTGGACAGGATGCCAATCCATCACAGGGCACAGACACACACATACACTCACTCATTCACACACTACGGACAATTTGGGAACGCCAATTAGCCTAACCTACATGTCTTTGGACTGTGGGAGGAAACCGGAGTACCTGGAGGAAACCCACCAAGCACGGGGAGAACATACAAACTCCATGCATACAGAGACGGGAATCGAACCCGGACCCTGGCGGACCCAAGTGCTAACCACTACACCACCGTGCCACCAGTATATGATATATATTTTTAATAACCATTCATATTGCAGTGGTGTGGAAAGAAAAAAAAAAGACTTCAGGTATTGTCGTTATCGGAAAATAATCAGCTCCTGCATTCGAGCAATAACTCTCAGGTCCACATCGCGCCACCCCCATACCCGATTGTTCCTGTAACTGCTCAACCATCTGGTTTTATTCCTTCCTTACAAAACATTGCGAGTCACACAGATCTCAATCAACCTAGAAAGAAACAGTTCATCCAAGAAACTTACAAACGTCCTCAGCCAGCCAGCACGTGTGGTGTCTGAGGTTTGCGTCTTGAGCTTCGCCGGACCTACATGGTAATGTAGCTATCAAGTAAGGAAAGCTTACAGGCTCTAGTTTATCATCATGCAAACTGCAGGCTTAAATTATCACATGCTCGCCTCAAACCACAACGAGTTGCTCAGTAATGTCTCTTATGTGGTTTCTGACTTGTATAAAAATGGACAAAAGGATGTTGCCTGGCTAAAACAATCATAGCAGACATCTTGAAACCAGAATAAACGTCTTTCTTAAGACATAGTGAAGTACGGATTTGCGTTTAAGCAAGCATCTCTCTCTCTCTCTTTCAAACACACACAAAATATCAAACTATCCTTGTGAAGAATGTAATGCAAAGTAATGCTAGGCCTCTTTAAAACCCTTAACCTCTGTACCCAAAAAATCTTTTCGCTCTTTTACTGTTTAAAATGCTTTTTTCCCCCCTTTTTCTATTTCAAGAAAGCAGTTTTCTTTATGCATGCATGGAATAAAAGTGTGCCAAATATTCCCATGTATTTCTATAATAATGGAGACGTTTGCCCCCCCCCCCTTCCCCCCTTGAAACAAAAAGAAGAAGAAAAAAAAAAGAAAAGAAAAAAGAGCATCTCTCTCCCTCTCTGTTTCTCTGTATCTGTCTGGCCTGCACCCTGTGCACTGCTTAAATTGACTTAATTAGCGTGTGTGTGTGCGTGTGTGTGTGTGTGTGTGTGTGTGTGTGTGTGTGTGTGTGTGTGTGTGTGTGTGTGCGCGCATGTGTTTGTGTGTGTGTAAATAGTTCACACAGGCCAGATGTCGTTTGAAGTTCACACATCTCCACTTTGTGGCTGACAACAAATAGCACACTTTTATTCCATGCTGGACATTTGATATTTTCACATGTGATTCTTCTCCATTTTTTTTTTCACCATAGCCAGAGGGAAGAAGAAGACAAACTTTTCTCTTTCCATCTCTCTCTAATCCCGCTGGACATCTAACTCCACTAGGGTCAGCCTTACTGATGCTGATTCTGAAGCTGTCTACAAAGGGGCGCTACACAGAGACGGGCCAAGCAGGAAGTCATTTGGGGGAGTTTGATATGGCTAAAACTGGAGCTGAAACAACATGTGGACAGATGCAGAGATGCAAAACGGAACGAAAGAGGACGTTGCAGACGAGCCGATTCAGAATCGAAGACAGACAGACAGAAAGCTGGATAGAGATCAAATTTCATCATCACCGAATATACAATGACTGACCAGACGGGTATAGGTTCAAATCCCAGAACTAGAACAAAATTAGTATATACACAGTACCAGACCTATAGAAACCTACGTAGTGGGAAAACAGCTGGAATGTGGCCTTTTTCAAAATATTAAACTTTTTTATTGTGTTACAGTATGTTGTTCCTCCGTCATTATTATTATAAATATGTTTTTGATATCGTATATATCATATCCATTATAAACGATCTCAGGCTTATTAGAAAAAGTATGCAAAACAAGAATGTGAAAAAGGAAGGACAGGGGTTAGAAATGTGTTGTGACGTCAAAGGTCATCGTATTTGACCGACGGCCAAGACCTTTCTAGGCATTGATCTGATGAGGATGAGGGTGGATTTCTGTAATCTGATGAGCTGACAGTCCTGTTTCTCCGGGTAAAGGTTTGAGCTAGGGAGTGAAGAGATGATGTAAGATAACATTTGGAGAAAGGTACCACTGCAAAAGTTCCAAGATTTTGCAATACAAGGAGATAAGGAGAGAGAGAGAGAGAGAGAGAGAGAGAACATTATAAGGGCTATGACTTCCAGGTGGTGAGCCATCACGTCCCACGCAGATGGTGCTGCCGATTAGCGGAATGAGAAACAGAATGCGGACGTGGAAGGTCAAAAAAAGGAGTATAGAAAAATCTGATAAATCAACACAAATCTCTTTTGAGGCATGGAGGCCACGTTCTCCAGAACAAACAAAAAAAAAATAAAAATCCAGACTGAGATAAGAGAACAACTTTCAGACATGAAGTTTATGCAAGTCTCTCTCTCTCTCTCTCTCTCTCTCTCGCTCTCTCTCAAATGAGATGCTAAAATGAACTGTTTCCTCTCTGCTGAAGAACACAGAGACCACCTTGGGTTTGGAACATATGCAAGGCGTGGCCTCTGTGAGTGTCAGTTCCAGTAAAGGAGGTGTGGCCTCTGTCAGTCCCAGTGAAGGAAGCTTGGCATCTGTGGCTGTGAGTTTTTCTGAAAGGAAGTGTTGCCTCATGCCTATCAGTTGCAGTGACAGGGATGTGGCCTCAGCCCAAGCAAAGAAGGTGTGTGTGTCTCAGTCCAAATAAAAAATCCGTTGCTGTGTTGTGGCTTTTTTTTTTTTTTTTATCACTCTCAATAAAAGACGTGTAGTTTCAATTAGTTTCAGCATAAGACACTTGTGGTTACATGTCATTCTTAGTAGGAGAGGTGTGACCCCCGTCAGTCCCAATAACAGAGTGTGGCCACTTGTCAGTCCCAGTTAAAGAGGTGTGGTCGCTGTCAGTGCTGGAAAAAGAGGTGTGGCCATTTGTCATTCCCAAGGTAAGAGGTGTGGCCTCTGTCAGTGTCAATAAGGGAGGTGTGGCCACTTGTCATTCATAGTGAAAGAGGTGTGGCCACTGTCGGTGCTGGAAAAAGAGGTGTGGCTATTTGTCATTCCCCAGGTAAGAGGTGTGGCCTCTGTCAGCGCCATTGAAAGAGGTGTGGCTTCTGTCAGTTCCAATCAAAATAGGTGTGGCCATTTGTCATTCCCAGGGAAGGAGGTGTGGCCTCTGTCAGTGCCAGTAAAAGAGATGTGTCTGCTTGTCATTCCCAGTTGAGGAGGTGTGGCTGCTGTCAGTTCTGGAAAAAGAGGTGTGTCGTTCCCAAGGTAGGAGGTGTGGCCTTTGCTAGAGCCATTGAAAGAGGTGTGGTCTCTGTCAGTCCCAATAAAAGAGACAGATTTGCCATTTGTCATTCCCAGTGAAAGAGATGTGTCTACTTGTCAGTCACAGTGAAAGAGGTGTGGCCTCTGTCAGTGCCAGTATAAAAGGGGTGGGCTTTTTCACGCTCAGTATCCCCCATCCCCCAATTAAGGGAGGGGGAGCATTTATTAGTCTCACCAAAATGGGTGTGGCCTTTTTTCAATTCAATCAAAGAGTTTAATCAAAAAGTTTCTTTAATTCAATCGAAGAGTTTAATCGAAAAGTTTCTTTAATTCAATCGAAGAGTTTAATCGAAAAGTTTCTTTAATTCAATCGAAGAGTTGTCACCTCTCTCAGCCACAGTGAGAAAAGGTGTGGCCTTTTTCAAACTTAGCGAAAGAGTCGTGGCCTCTGCCATTCCCAGTGAATGAAGTGTGGGCTCTATCAGCTCTGCTAAAAGAGGTGTGGCCTCTTCATTGCCAGTGAAAGTGGTGGGGTTCTTTAAGATCTCAGTAATAGATATAAGAGTTCTGTTAATTGTGGTCGGCTATGGTGTGCAGAAACTTTGCTCCTTACATGACTGATGGTGCAAACATGATAATCTCTGACAATGATATTAATGTATTATATCAGACAGTAACAGCACTGGGATGTTTAACTATATGTCTCGCTCCATATCACAGTCGTGCTTGTTGTAATAATTGATAATCACACTAACTGATGGTCACATGATGGATGAAAGGAAATCGGTACAGTTCGCAGTGCTGAGGAGAGAGCAACTGCCTGCTAAAATCCACATGCAAAACCAGTCATGGGAGCACTTTCAACAAGAAAACACATCGGAGTATGCTTTGTCATCTTAAACAACACTTAACACTTTTAGTCTACTCAATAACTGCTTCTAAGTCATTCGGAATTCCCTCCATGTTGTTTATGTCTAAGGTGAACTACACACTTAATTATCTTGTAACACAAGGTTGAATCCCAGATGCCTCTCTAACGTCTAATCAAGATCACTACTTGGTTCGAGGTGTAAGTGGATTGTATAACCTACATACTGCAAAAGCTTTGCATTTAACACTATTTGGGATTTAACCCTAAAGTTAAATAATTGAAAATAATAAGACAAACTGATGTGAATTACAGGACTGTACAGGCTTATTCTCCCCACCTTTTGGCTTCCAGTACGACTTTAAAACTACTTTCAGCTGGCGCAGAAGGAAGGATATGCGTCGGCGGAGTAAACACATTGGTTGGTGGTTTAATAAGCAAACAAATCATAATAAATGGTAGAACTGTTGCATAAATGCAATAACACACTGGAGGTGGAGTTGTTGTGCTGGATATCATCATGGCTGTGATGTCTTCAGCACTTGGGCTGTGCACTTGTGCCTACAACTGCATAAGCAAAACCTCGAGTGTGATATTGCTTAATTTTAAAGAAGAAACAATGCACAATCCAATGATGTACAAGATGTGTATTAGACAGTAGACATGAAACAGTGTGGTACGTCTGTGAGGAATATATATATAAGATCATATATATATATATATATATATATATATATATATATATATATATATATATATATATATATATTTATTTATTTATTTATTTATTTATTATTTTTAAATGATGGCATTTTTAACGGCCAAGTGTAGGATGTTTTAGGAAAGCTGTTATTCTTAGTCGAAAAATTTGTATAACATTTTTGTTAATAATTTGTATAAAGGTGTTTGGCTATTTAAGAACACATTGACCTTAATTATATTTTTGAAAAAAAAAAAGAGAGAGAGAGAGATTGTTATAGTGAAAGTATCACGTTTTAAAATATAACCCTGACTTTTTCTCTACAGGCTCAATCTTACAGTATGTTTCTAGGAGAGTTCCAGCAACCTCCACTAGACGGCGCTGTTTCTGAGGGTTGATGATTATGTTACCTAAAATCACTGGCGCCATCTTGCGGCCACAATGCGAACTGATGAATTTATATGAAACCGCTTATGATGGCCAGACAACACAATAAAAATGCTTAAACCTATTCTACAACAATTTGTAATACTGAATATATATACTGTATATTTATAATGTAGTTTTGTTTGTTGGTTCGAAATATGTGTAGCTTCTTCGCTTCTCTTTAATCATTTGTCTTCTCTTGGTCTTTTCTTGATCTTTTTCTGGTCTTCTTCTTTTCATTTCTTCCTTTCTCATCTTCATCTCTTTTCTTTTGTCTTCCATCTTCATCTTCTCTCCTCTTCTCTTCGGCCATATATCTTATCTTATCTTTTTTTTTGTTTGTTTTTTACATTATCTCTTATTTTCGTTTTTTCTCATCTTCTCCTTTCTATTCTCTTCCATCTTTGTCTTTTCTTTTCCCTTCTTTTTCCATCTCTTCCATCTTCCTCTCTTTTTTATTGTCTCCCATCTTCATCTTTCCTTATCTCGTCTCTTCTCTCTTCCTCTTGTCTTCCTCTGGTCTGTTCTCCTTTGTTCTCTTCTCTGCTGCCTCTCTCTTCATTTCTCTTCTCTAAAACCATAACTCTATCGTTTGCTTTTAAGAATGGAAATGCATGCCTTTGTACTGATATTGATGAAAGATTGAAATTTAAAGCACATTGTAAACTGATTATTGTGTTCCAGGTTATGTAGAGTTTTAAAAGAAATACCAGCTTTTATGCTCATCATCATTCAATATTGTCCTATAAAAACATTAAAACATGCAGAACAGGGGGTCGTAAGGTCCCCCTTCACCTTTGCTACCAAAACAGTGATGCACTGGGAATCTGTGGCAGCCTTGGAACAGGTTAGATATATTAATCAGTAAGTGGTTTGATATACTGTATCAGGCAGCAAGCAAAAATGGTCAACCATAAGGATTTGAGTGACTTAACTTGACAAGGGCCAAATTGAAATGGCTAGAGGACTGGGTCAGAGCAACTCCAAAACTGCAGCTCTTGTGAGATGTTCCAAGGCTGCCACAGATACTCAGTGCTTCACTGTTTTAGGAAGCAGAGGTAAGGGGGGACCCTACGACCCCCTCGTTGTGGGATGTTCCTGGTCTGCAGGACCAAAAGTGGTGCAAGGAAGAAAAACCAGTGAAGTGTTGACAGGGTCATGGGAGTGAAGTCTGGCCAGTGTATTCTGATCTGATAGAAAGGTGTCAGAACACACAGTGCGTCAATGTTATGTCTACTGGCCAGAGGTGGAAAGTAACGAATTACATTTACTCGCGTTACTGTAATTGAGTAGTTTTTTTTTTGTGTGTGTGTGTACTTCTACTTTTTAAAGTAGTTTTTAAAATCTGTGATTTTAATCTTATTTAAGTATGTTTTGTTTGAAGTATTGTAATTCGCTACATTTTAAATCATATGCGCTACTGAGTTAAAAAAAAAATGCTAAAAATATTCTTCTTTGTATAAAAGCTTCGTTGCGCTCGCGTGTGTGTATCGTGTCCTGGTCGCGCGCCGCTCCAGACTCCACTCCAGGTTTTCTGACTGTCCCCACATCGGCATCTACCTGACCTTCCACACGGCCGCTTCCGCCCTGAGAGTGACGTCATCAACCAGCGCGACCATATATAAACCGGAGAGAGACGCGGGAAAGAGGACAGAGATTGTGATTTTGGCGTTTTGATATTTGGTTGTGACTTTTTGCCTCCCATTGACTTTGATTATTGCTTTGGTTGGTCTTTGTATATACTTGTAGATAATTTCACTGTATGTTTGCGCACTCACCAGTAGTAGGGGCGTGGCTGCCATTTATTTTGGGAAGAGGGAATTTATTCACTGTTTTTGGTTTGGGGAGTCAGGGAAGGTACCTGTGTTTTTGTTCTAGCTACTAAATATGAATACCATTTAGTTTATTATTTTGGGCTGGGTCCATCCTGAATCTGATCCTCCTCCTGTTGTGTATTTTTTTGTAAAGCAATACAAACCTCATTATTTCATCAGTTAATGACTGGATCTAGTTCCTTCTGCCATATACCACCATTTCCATACAGTTTAAAATAGAACCCTGAACCATTCTTTTGCTGTACGGCCCAACACTAGATTGGGACGTAACGCCATATTTAACAGCTTTATTATGCAAAGGTGTTCCTTCAGTTAAAAACAACTAGTTTGAGATTTATATCTGCTCATCTTTTTTGAAATACGCTAGAATGCCTCATCCCACCCCGCTGTAAAAAAAATAAAATAAAATAAAAAATTTTATGAGCTACTTTTTTTTTTACTTAAGTGGATTTTTATAATGGTAACTTTACTTGTACTTCAGTAGAATTTCACTGAAGTAACAGTACTTTTACTTGAGTACAAAACTTTAGTACTCTTTCCATCTCTGCTAGTGGCCTCACGGTACTGCGGTTTCCTCCCACAGTCCAAAGACATGCAGATTAGACTAACAGGCGTTCACAAATTGTGAGAATGACACACAGGCATTGCACTGGGAACTTGATCCCTTAAGTAACTGGATGGAACAAAATACCAGTTTAGATATAGGGGGAAAACTGTGGTTTTATGTTTATTTCATTTAAATGATGCCGTTTGTTCTTTTATGAAGCATGTTAAGATTCAGGCAGGAAAAAATGCAAATACTGTACATACATTAATCATGACAATACAATAAAAAGGGAGTCAAATTCCTAAAGCACCTAAAGAGACAGTAAGAGCATTAATGAAATGAATTAGAGCACTGTTACAGGAGAAAGAAGCGTGCGTGCTTTATTCCTCTTATACACTTCCAGTTCGCCAACAAGTTCAATTTCAATTTTTTGTTAATAATGAAACTGTTTTGTCCAGTTACTTGTAAGTATGTGAATGGTTTTAAACAGACTTCCTGTCTTAGTTTTAAATATCAAATCAGCGATAACTTTTAGGTATTTTAACTTGGAAAATTAAAAATCACTTGTTTTGTGCTGGAAGTGTCATCTTAAAGCTTGGCAGCTAAAACAAGATTGTCATTTATCTTCGAGCAGTGCAGGTTCATTTTTCTGGTTTCCCAGGATCCCTAGCATTGCTTGATCTCAGATGGGAGCGAGTCAGCGTTTATCTTGTATGTGGCAGCATTAGGTTCTGTAAGAAAAGAAAACCGCCCATGTTATTAACATTAAGTGTGGACAATGGACAAACACACACACACTGTTTCCTTAGTTAGTTTGCTTTCAATAAATACTATAAGAATTATAAGAACAGTGTACATTTGGTGTTTAGTACCAGCACACTGCGGACATATGCGTACTGTATGTGGTTCTTCTCCAAAATGTTTACAGATATCTGAAATGACTTTATGTGGGGACTACATATATAATGGGCGGAGGGGGGGGGGGGGGGGGTCATGGTTAGGTGTTCACATACTTTTGAACTTTTTACAGTAATTATGGTTCAGAAGTTAAGTTGGTTCGGACCTGGCTTTGAATAAAACTGCACTGTAAAATGCATCCAGCTCCTTCAGAACAGAACAATTATTTTTACGCACCCTCGTAACAGCTGGGGGTGGCCATGTGTCCGTCGTTACACTGCATGCTCACAGGATATCCGCAGTTTGCTTGTTTGTCCAAACAGTACACTGCGACCTGCTCCAGGTGCAACACCTGGTTCGGGCTGAAGTCCTCGATCCATTTCTTACTTCCTTTGTACAAAATACGGCCCCTTTGAATATCGACCGTGCAGGGAGCTGACAAAATAAAATCAAATAATAAATAGGTCTGACTTCACAAACTCCAAAGCAATGACAAAATATAACTTCTTCATAACCCTAAAATTATTATTATTATTATTATTATTATTATTATGTAATATAAAATTATTTTGGCGAGATTTCTTTTTTTAAATTTTTGCTTAGTTCTTTAAATATTCATTTATTATTATTTTTATTATTATTATTAGTAGTAGTAGTAGTAGTAGTAGTAGTGGTAGTATTACAAAAAGCCACAACATTAATGCTGTTTCCTGTCACTTTATTGCTTTATGAGTGAGCTTTTCTAATCTCTATCCAGTGTCTCTATTCCATAACTAACACCTTGTAATGATAAGGCTATCATGAAAATCAATAATTCAGTATCTCAAAATATTAGAATATTCCCAAAGATCAATCAAAATTGATTTACAATACAGAAATGATTTACATCTGAAAAGCAGCATGCTGTTTTTTTTTTTTTTTTTTTTGCACTTAGAGAGGCAATCAACCTGCGGATGTTGGCTCATCTTCTTCTTCACAATAGATTGTGATAGATTCTCTTTGGGGTTCAGGTCAGGTCAGTTAGGCACAGTAATATCATGGTCAGCAAACCAGTTAGTGGATGTTTTGGCACAGTGGTCAGGTTCTAAGCCATGCTGGAACAGGAAATATTGCATCTCCATTAAGCAGAGTGAGACATGCTCTAAAAATCTAGATGGCTTTGTTGACTTAATAAAACTCAGTGAACCAACACCAGAAGATGACATGGCATCCCAAATCATTAGTGACTGTGAAAACTTCACACTGGACTTCAAACTCATCTTCTATATCACTTATCATAGCATATCCCAGGAAACTTTGGTGCACAATGGACAGGGTGCCAATCCATGACGAAACGTGCACATGCACACATTATAAGCAATTTGGGAATCCCAATCAACCTAATCCAGAGTACCTGGACGAAAAACAAACAAACTAAAAAAAAAAATAATAATAATATATATATATATATTACTTCATATTTAAACGAGAATACATATCATGTCACAAATATATACATATGTTTACCATCCACCTTATAAGGAATACCAGTGTAACTTAAACCTTCAGTTAAACTTCATGTCATATGGAGGCCTTGCTGGTGTGTGTTAATGGGGAGGCTTTCAACTTTAAACTGTGTATTTGGGTGGAATGAAAGCTATCGTTACTTTTTTAAAGGGTCAATTTTACCACTACTGGCCAAGATACTCGCAATCCAAGGTTCCACTATAGAACCAACAATAAAAAGGGATACGTCACCCTATACTGCATAATCATGATTCCTACATGTGTTCATTAAAAAACAGGAAAACAAATAATGCTCCTTAGAAAGACACAATGGTCAGACAGACCCAAAGTGACAATAACATCAGCACCTTTCATTAACTTCACTCAAAGCTTATAAAAGATGCCTAGGGACAAATAAACTCTGTCTTTAAATGTTTAAAATGTTTCCATATAAAAAAAAATGACCAATTACACAGCAAAGTATGGATCATTCATATATTGGAGTACAAATGTGTTTCTCATAAATGCCTCTTATTTCCAGTGCAAGGGATTAGGCTGAAATTCTTGTGTGCGTTATTTGCATAAACGGGAAATCAGATAGGGTGCAAAAGTTCAGCCGCTCTCACAATAACCTGATCTGATAGCCTTAATTATAATGAAACTCACACCGTAGAACATGTGGTGCGCAGCTAGGAATCTCTCGGTGCCTTCTCTAAACTTCTATAAAAAATCAGGGATGAAATAAAAAACATGGTTGACATGTTGATTGTAGAAGGGGAAAAAATGAGGGAAATCAGTGTTTACATATGTCTGTGGAAGCAAACGCAGTCCTGATGCGACTATGCAATAAAGGAAGGATCAAAGGTTTGTCAAGTGTGCTTTTTTTTTTTTTTTTTGCATTTCATAAGATTTCCAGCACATGAGTACAGGATTCACTTGGTATGCAATGTGGTTTGAATATTTTGAATAAGGTCCTTTAAAGGTCCCATATTTTACCATTTCTTTAAGGTAAAACAGGTCTCAGAGCTTCCACCAAGTCTGTACAATATCTTGTTTTATATGTTTCGTCTGAAAAACTCCTCGGCAGCAATATTTGTTTCAGTATCCCAGCAAAGAACAGCAGAGCTGAGAAACAAGCCAAGGTGTCAGCGATCTTCTTACACGAGGTCACATCAGGGCCAGAGTCTATTACGCTAGTTTAAGCCTAGATCAATAAAAAAAATAGAAAGAGGACTTTTTGTTTTCACCCTGACCGCCTATCTGAATGTCTAAAAATGACTTTTGCATTATAGCTGCCCTTTAAGGGATATTTCATTATACGATTATGATGAATATGATTTACTCAGAGTTTTTTTTTTCTTTAAATAATGCTGTAAAATGCTCCTTTAAGATCAACTAAAATGTACACATACGAACATTCAAGTTTCACAATTAATTTTTTTTTTTTAATGTATCGCCAAAACAATGGCTGCGTGAGCAATAATTTTTTCATTTATTTTTGTTTTTTTTTCCCCCTTAATAAATGTATTAATCATTAAAAATTGCATTTTTTATTTACTCATGTTATGTCTGTGTAATAGTAAAATTCATTTGATGATCTGTATCATTTAAATGTGCCAAATATGCAACGAAAAAAAGAAAGAAAAAATCAAGAATGGGGGCAAATACTTTTTTACATGGCTCTTTACTTAACCAAAACAGTACAGATAACATGACACTCATTTGTAGTGTGAATGGAGGAGAAGTGCGTGCGTGTGTGTGTGTGTGTGTGTGTGTGTGTGTGTGTGTGTGTGTGACAGCAGGTACCTCTGCATACAGGAAGTCTGGCCCATTTGCCAGTCTCTTCACATTCAACCTCCGGAGGTCCTTCGAGGTGGTAGGTGGGGTGACAGCCGTATTTGACTTTTTCCCTGTACCCGTGCTCTCGCAACTCAGCAAATGACAGGAAGCCGTTCTCTATGACTTTGGGCACGGGACACGTTACCACTGCACAAAGGAAAATAAAAGGACAGTGGTGCCTCAGTGGTTAAACAAACGGTTTGGTGGGAAAGGACCTGAAACCCAACCTTCCCCTTAACAACCCCTTAATAAATGTCTTCAAACATCCGAGAAAGGTTTAATGTCTGGAGAAACATTGCGATTTGGACTACAGCCAACATGAATACAGAACCACGGGTAAAAGGTAACAGCACTGTGGTATAATATCTAGTACTGTATTTCATTTACTCACACTTGCACACGGGTGCTTCTGACCAACTACCATCGGCAGTGCACGTGCCTCTGCGGTTCCCAAAGAGAACCATGGGAGGCAAACACTCATACGTCCCTCCGAAACCGAACTGTACAATGTCCCCAGTGATCGGCCTGTCGTACACGATTTTGGTGTAAGGCGGAAGAGGTGGAGGACCACAAGTTACAGCTGCGGAGTGAAAAACAAAAATAAATAAATAAATAAATAAATAACCCTGATTAGTTTGCGATGCAAGACATCAGGTTTCAGTTAGGCTTGGCCGGGTTGGTCATGATTAATGTGTTGGCGTACGCTTGCACTGTGGGGTAGGCTCACTCCACTGGCCCGTATATAAGCATTCACTGGAATTGGCTCCGACCAGGACATATCTAAACACACACAAATAAACACCAGGATGATGTTATATACACAACGACAAGACCGTTCTATTTGAGTGAGTTATCTGAGTCCACATGGCTGTTCTGTTTAAGATACGGAAGTGCTTCCAGTTGCATGTGGACTATTCTAGTGAATATTTATAATATAACGTTCATAAGTACAGGAGCCCTGAACCACAAGTCATTCATCATTTTGACTCAACGTTGTGTCATTTTGATTTATTAACTTGCAAGATATTATGTTGTTAGTTTGACTTGATATTTCAATTTGACTTAATGCACCATTATTTCAGCACTTAACCTGACAGGAACGGGTCATAACAGCCAGTTGGAGCATTAGGTGCCATCATACCCAGGTATGTATCGATGTACTGAAATTATTAAGTTCTCTATTTGTGTCAAAAAGATTCCACGAAAGATTGCGTATTGGTTTACTAACTAACCGGTTGACATTTATAGAGGACTTCAAGCACAGTGCGGTGATGAGACTCTTAGGTGCAGTAAATATTGGAATGGTGCAAACATAAACTTGAAGTGGGATCCTTGAAAATCCTTGAAAATCCATGGATAACTAGCCGCAGAGACGTTTCTACTGTATGTGTAAGATGTAAGAGGTTATGATTTGTTGCCACATCCCACATAGAGTCTGATTTAACCAGTTAGTCAGGAACTCCTTTAATAGCCCAAATGTGTGGAAATGGCCTCGCTCCAAGCCATTTCCACATGTTAAAGGAGTTCCTGGGAGGCCAGCGTGTCAGACGTGACGTAGGCAGTTTGATCATCTCACTGGCAAACTGAGAAAACCTTCTACCTTGGTGGTATCCGAGCACTAGTGAAGCACTGGGATAAGTGCATTAGTGCAGCAGAGGATTTTTTTTTGTTTTGTTTTTGTATAGAGGAGAATTTCAGTACAGGGCTACAAGACCATCAGATAGAAGCTTGGTAGAAAAGGGGACAACTGTTGGAGTGATTATTCTTGTTCTGGAGCTTCATGCAAGATTTCACCTCATGGGGTAAGGAGGTCAGGAGAAAATTAGGGAGTCAGCCCAGAACTACATGAGGAGATTGTGAATGATCTCAAGGTAGTTGGGACCACAATCATCATCAAACAAACCACTGGTAACACACAGGTCTCCCTCCTCAAGAAGGCACATGAACAGACCTGTCTGAACAGATAAGGATTGGGAGACAATGCTGTGATCAGATAAGTCCAAAATCGAGCTCTTTGGCAGCAACTGAACTTGCTGTTTTGGAAGGAAGAACAATGCTGACGATGACCCTAAGAACATCATCTCTACAGTCAAGCACGGAGGTGGAAACATCATGCTTTGTTTCTCTGCTAAAGGTACTGGAAGACTTTGCCGTATTGTGGGGCCAATGGATGGGGCCATGTATTGTAAAATAACAAAGTACTGGCACAGAGAAGAAGCACATTAAGGTCATAGAGTCTCCAGACAGTAATCCTATAGATGAAATTTAAGGAGGGAGCTGAAACTTCTGTTTGCAAAGGGACAGGCAAGAAACCTAAGATCTAAAAGAAGAGTGGACCAAAATCTGAAACATCTTACCTCTGTGCTTGCTAATACCACAAATGTGGAGAATTTTTCTCATTTTGCTTGGGGATGAAATACTTATAACCTTTGTATCATGTGCTTTTTCTGGATTTTCGATTGATATTCTGTCGCCATCCTTGACAATTAAGTTAATGATAAAATAATACAATTATAAACCATTAATTTCTTTGGAATTGGGCAAACTTACTAAATTTGCAGGAGACCCCACTGTACATAACGAATACAGTCTGTCAGCATTGGCATGTTTCAAAATAATTGGTTTAAGATTAAGCAAAAAAAGAAAACATATTCATTAGTGTTCACTATTGTTCTTTTTTGTTTCTGTCCCACTCTTTTTTCTTTTCCTTTTTCTTTTTTTTTTGGCACCACTTTTGCTCAAAATGTTTTTGACACAGCTCCAAAGGTATGTTTGTTCAGATCCCATGTAGTGCTGTTGTAAAAATGTTTGCAATCCCCCAGTCTTTATTTGTTAATGTTTTTTTTTTTTCATTCTTTTGGTTTCCATTTTGAAAGTAATAGTTGCTCTAACACCCATACAATCATTCTTTGCCTGTTCTTCTGGAAATGTTGAAACCTCTAGTATGAAATAATGATGCTTCTCCTGTGTAGGGTCATGGGGGCTTAAAACTTATCCCAGGGAGCTCAGGACAAAATGCCTTAGCCAACCCACGTACTGTATAATAGGCTATTTGGCATTCCCAAATTATCAATAGTGTGTGTGTGTGTGTGTGTGTGTGTGTGTGTGTGTGTGTGTGTGTGTGTGTGTGTGTGTGTGTGTGTGTGTGTGTGCCCTACAATGGACTGGCACCCTATCCAAGGTATACCCTGCCTCATACAGGATAAGCAGTATAGAGAATGAATGAATGATTGAACAAGCTTCCAGAGCATGTCTTTGGAATGTGGGAGGAAACTGTTGTACACTGAAGAAACCCTGCGCAGTCCAAATCAAAACTTTTGCAGGGCACTGACCAACTGTTGCAAGGCACTGACACTAATGTAATCCACTGACAATGATTAATGTTACATCATTTCCATAGCACTCGAATATGTTAAGGGTCAGGGTTTCTGTACATAATAACCAGCAAATACATACAAGATTTCATAAAATGTTTGTATTTACTTCTATATACTGGAGTTTTGCCACATACTGTATGGCATTAGGTAATAAAGTAACAACAACATCAACAATCAATTATTATTTTAAGACATCCCAATACCAAAAGGAGGTTTACTGCATATTGTAAACACCGTCATCATTGTTTTACAGTGTAGAAAGAAATAAAAATCAGGCCCATTAGAAGGTTCTCGGTAGCGTAACGTGAAATCCACTCACCCCTCGTTGCAGGAATACGTGATGACGCCTTTGTAAACAATCTGGTTGAAGTCTGCTTTTCCGTTCGGGGGCGATTCGGGAACCGGACAGCGCTTTACTGAACGGGAACATCACAGCATAATAAAACTCACACCATAGGAACATGTGGTGTGCAGCGTGCGACTGATTCCGTGCCTTTGTACTGATTATTGCTTATATAAACCTGCCTTGTGTGGAGGAATTTCAAAGAATGCTTGAGAAGTTGAGAGCTGAAACTGGTTTTGTGAGTATGACAGCACTGGGAGAAACACAAAAGTCTGTGTTTACAGATGTCTGGGAAAGTAAACACGGCAAGGCCTGACATGACTGCGCTATAAGTAGAGTGGGATCAAAGGTTTTAATGCGTATAATATGTGTGTCACATGTGCGTGTGTGTGTGTGTTCTGCTGCAAAAGAATTTATCTGATCCTGGTTTTAAGGAATGGTTGACGTTGTTTGAGTAAATACGGGATACAACTTATGTGCTGTTTATAGGGAAATAATCAACGCCTGGGTGGTTTGATGCTCTGAAGCTGATTCCTATAATAAGACCTCCAAAGGTAACGTCATTTATAACTTTTATAACAGCAAAATATTTCAAAACAGCATGTTGCATTTTCTATCCATTTATCGGTATGTTTATAATGTTTTTATGGTTTTATTAGCTTGTATGTTCTTGTATTAGCTGTAAAACATTATTATATATTTTTTAACACATGACCAGTCTATCTCTTTATTTTTCTCTTTAATCAATCAAAAATACAACTTGTTTATCCTTAAAAACTGCGTTTTCCAGCCATAAGCCTGTAAAGCCAATAAATAAACTGATAAACGACCAATTTCTTGAAGAAAGAAAGACTGTGTTTCTTTGTTGAATAATTTACAACAAATTGGATTCATAGCGTAATTGCAGTCCCAGGCAAAAATTCAGGCACACTTTCTATGGGAATATATATATATATTCCCATAGAAGGTATATACTGTGTATACTATAATATATAATAAAATTTCTACAGTCTAGAACAATACTGGAGATAAATTATATTTATATATTAACACATGGTCAGTTGTTCTGGAATAGATCTGGCAAGAACAGTATTGTCAAGCGCATTTGCAAAACCCCTCAAGCACCATGATGAAACTGTCTCTCATGAAGACCTTCCCAGGAAAGCAAGACCATCACATACCTCTGCTGCAGAGGTATTTAAAGTTACCAGCTTCAAAAATCCCCAATTAACCAACAGCACCTCAGGTTAGAGCATCAGCAGCAGAAACATCTCAACATCAACTGCTCAAAGGTGATTATTGCAGATTTTGGACGCCTTCAGCATTTTTGACAATGTATAAAGAGGGAAAAAATCCGGAAAGACCATGGAACTAGAAGGCGTGTCCAAACTTTTGATTGGTGGTGTAGATAATTATTTATAGTAACAGGGGCAGTGGTATCTCAGAGGGTTAAGGAACTGGGTTACTGATTAGAAGATCAGCGGTTTGAACCCCAGCTCCACTAGGTTGCCACTGTTGGGCCCTTGAGCAAGCCTTGATTAACCCTATCTGCTCCATATACTGTACATACATACACATACAGTATCATGGCTGCCCCTGTGCTCTGACCCCAGTTATGCTGGGATACATGAAGAAAGAATTTCACTGTGCAGTAATTTATATGCGACGAATAAAGTCTTACCTTAACGTAAAAATCCTATTCCACCCCTCATTTCATCATATTTTGCTTCAAAACAGTCAGTTCGTCTTGTATTTTTCATATTGCTTTGATGAATAGTTTAAACACACTGCCAATGCAGTCAACGCATACCTTGATAAGGGGAGGGGGAACAGACTCAGTCATGGATTGACCTCCTCGAAAACCCCCGACCTCAAGATTATTGGAGCAGTGTGAGATCATCTTGACAGAGAACAGAACAAAAGACCGGAGAACTGTTCCTGAAGACTCCTCAAAGAAAAGAAAAGCTTGACTAAGAGAGTTCAGGCTGCGCTGACGATTAATGGTGGTCATACCAAATATTGACATTAAAGCTTGTTAGAATTATACAGACTCTCTTTTCGTTCCTATATGCTGTATTTATGTTTGCCGCAATAAATCACTGGACCTGAACCCTTGAAACTTATGTAAAAAATAAGGGGTAGCTCAGGACTTTTGCACTTTCGCTTAATCATTCCGTTTTTGACAAATAATACAGAAAAAAAATTGATTGTATTTGTCCCAGATGGCTGCTTCAACATGGTTAAAGTAAATTTGATTATATATAAACAGTATCTTTATGAATCAGACTGATCAGTTCTCTAGTTTGTGTAGATATTCGTGAAGTGTGCTGTATCTCACGGGAGCACGTCAGGCCGCGCTCGGTCCACTCTCCGTTCTTTTTGCAGGTTATTTTGCGGGAGCCTCCTCGGCTCGAGTAGCCCTGCTTGCACGACAGTGTAACCTCCTCCCCTGGCTCGAAAAATAGCTGTCCTCCACTCAGCTCTGAGCCGTCCTCCTCAGGAGGTCTTGGGCACACTGGAACACCCACAACACAACACAACACAACACCAAGCCATACAACTCAGTAAGACCGTACTGTACGTCACAGGGTAACATCTGGCAACTTACACAGTGTCAACATGACCAGAGAGAACTGAGTATGCTTTTACCGATGCTAACTCCTTCTGTGCACGTAACATAGTTGTGAACATAAGACACTGAAATCCTTAATGTCTAAATTTTCGTTTTATCAGTTATCAAGTTTCATAAATAAATCTCTACTTTTGTGAGTGATTCATTAATCAGTAACCATAAGTAAAAGTTACGCAACACTGTGAAACGAGCACTTCAGCAGCTTTTAAGTGACTCTAGTGCTGCACTGCTGTGATCCACAGTACTTGTATCATTCTGTAGTGAGTGAAAGAGAGAGAGAGAGAGGGAGAGAGAGAGAGACAGAGAGAGAGAGAGAGTGAGTATGGAAGGTGGGCATTTTATCCACTTTGGAGCTCTATTTCTGGCTTTAATGATGCCTTAGGGGCTGCTGTTATGTTATAATTCATAATTTCCCCTTTATTCATTGAAATAAATAATGAAATAAAAATTTACAAATGTATCTATTTACTTAAATATGGGGAAACTCTTAGCACCTTCTTTTCATACTCTGTAAATCCAATTTGTTCACTCTTGCACTTTTTATACAGTATACAACCTGGAACTTACTAGTCCCTCTCACGCAAAGTTATTACGTCCTATTACCCTCTATCTTAGAAGGTCTAAAATCAATTTTAGGTCGACATAAAGAAATTGTATTTTTAAGAAAATATAAATGTCACTGTCGCCTTGCACCTCCAGGTTTGATTCCCGCCTCGGGTCTGTGTGCATGGGGTTTGTATGTTCTCCCCGTGGTTGGTGGGTTTTCTCCAGGTAACCCAGTTTCCTCCCACAGTCCAAAGACATGCAGATTAGGCTGATTGGCGTTCCTAAATTGCCCGAAGTGTGTGTACTGTATATGTGCCCTGCAATGTTTTGGCACCCTGTCCAGGTTCCAGGTCAAGTGGTACAGTATAGACGATGAGTGAGTGAGTGACTGAGTAAAAATGTCTACAAAAGTGACATAATGCACATGCAGGGCACCAACTAGAGGGCAAACTACAATAAAAAACAAGAAGAGAAAAACTTATAATGGTAACTACTGACTTTATCTGGTTAGTATTTGGATGGAAGGCCATTTGGAAATTATAGGTACTATAGGGTGAGACAGTTGTTTAATGGTTAGTACTGTTGCCTTGCACGAGTGATAGTTGGCGGTTTGCTCTGGTCTGTGGGGGGCAGAGTTTGCCTTGTAGCTTGTGTAAGTGTGTGCTTGTACACTGCAGTTGGCACCCCATAACCCAACGCATGAAAAGTACATCATTTATTTAATTGTGTGGATATTGTAATTTTGTAATTAAATCATCTATTTTGAGGGTAATAGGCCATAAGAACTTTGTGCCAGATGTACTTATACATTTCATTTTAATCTATTAAAAAAAGGTTAATAAAACAACTGGAAAGTAGTTTATCGTAATTGGCCAGTTTGTATATATAAAAACTCCATGAGATGGCAATAGGAAGAAACCCTGAGAGGAACCAGACTCAAAAGGGAATCCATCCTCAGACAGCAGGAATTGATTTGCAGTCATATTGTGGTGTACGACTGCAACTTTGCGTGAACCTCAACTGATATGATAAAAATGTAATGTAAATGTAAATGTACAGTATGTTAGGAGGCTGGAAGTTCAGTATAGCAGGAAAGGTGATCAAGTTAATACGAAGTCCACTTTTGTTAATAGATAAATAGATAAATAGATAACCATCTCCAAGATTTGTCACAATAAAAGTGGTTCTGTTTGAAGCTTCTGTATACAGTATGTAAATGACTTTCTGCTGGTGTCTCATGGAAACGCTATGCCAAAAAAGTTTATGCATCAGATCTTCAAAAGCCTAACTACTTAGCACTCAATAAATACCCTGAGTCAAATCATTCAACACTCAATGAGAAGTTAGGGCTTTACTTTACCATTGTCCGTCGTTACCGCCGTGAGCAGACAGGCGTGACATGTAAGCAGAAGCAACCACCGAAAACCTGGACTCATCCTTATTTGTTTTGAGCGTTTTTGGTTTGCTGATCTGGACTACATGCACTTTTCTCAGCTGTGTGTAGACGTTTTGCTCAAACATGCTGGGGGAGGTGATGGAGAAACAGGGCTGTCGTCATTTACCAGCATGAGGGAAAACTCTGACCTTCTGCATATTTGTATACTCCCTTCCTCGTCCCTCGACTCTTTGGCATTCAGCTCATCCCTCCATTAGAGTTTCAGTGGACGACTGTAGTCAGCACTGTTTTGCAACATGTGTTAGAGTGCTTAATATCTTTATTAAAAAGGAAATGAAGAAATCAGGTAATAAGTATTTGTGTTCCTGCGCTGCTGTGTGTGTGTTTGGCTGTTCTGGCGTTTGTCATGTGATACAGTACAAATGCCAAATCTGTCCTGAGCTCAAAGGTCAGAGCAAGAAGTTTGTTCAGAGTAGAAATGAAACTTTTTTTTTTGTAAAGCAGTTAACGTTCAAGTAGAATTTGTCTTTCACTTCTTTTTTTTTTTTTTTTAAAGAATATGAGTAAATGGTAAAATTGTATTATATTAAATTTAAGGGGGGAAAAAGCAGATCTAACGACTTGTCCAAAATGGTGGACAATCTCTAATGTTACAACACACACCAATGCAAATATTTATTTCATCTATTTCAATCTATTGATCGAAAAAAAAAAATCTATAAACCCAACACCAAAACTAATACCCCCAATCTACTGAGCTGAATTTGCTCCAGTAGATAGACGCTAACTATAGCCATGGAATAGGACATTTTCAATAAGACAAGAGAAAGGAAGATATAGAGAGATTCGGAATCATACATGCAGCACAATCCTACTTTATATTATATTCAGAATCTTTGTTTTTCCTTTTTTTATTCACAAATACAACATGTGGGGCGTTAAAGTCAAATAGGGATGAAAATCGGTGTAAAACGGATTGTCATACACAAAACACTATAAGCACAGTATGGTGATGGGACTCTCATCCGCGGTAAGATCTTAGAATTGTGAAAATGTTTTAAATAAGGCTGAGAATGACGATCCCGCATGAGGTGACTCGGAGCCGTTGTTCAGTGAGTGGAAATCCTTGAAAATCAATGGATAAGTTGGCAACAACTTGCATCTGTTTATTGGAACTGTCCACACAATCATCCATGAACACCACTTGCACATTGCAGTAACTCGGCTGGGAGTTATTGCCATCACCGACATCGCGGCAAGCCATTTCCACATCTTTGCGCCATTGACGGAGTTCCTGTAAGGTCAGTGTTTCAGACGTGAATGCTCCAGCATACTGAGGAAACTTTCTACCTTGATGGTATCCAAACTCTAATCAAACCCTGGGATCCTGGGAAATCCCTTAGGGATTATATCGAGAAATAAAGGGAGTTTTTACTCTCATATTTTGCACAATCAGAAGTCACAGTTTGACTCCCCCCATGTCATCAAACAGGCATGAATCAATATTGAAAAGGTCACTGGCACGGAAATCCCAGCCAGGAGCCCAAGTTGCATCCACGTCACCTGACTTCCTTGACAAACACACCTAATAAGTAATATCAGTATTTTGATGCAAGTATAAAGAGATTTCTAATGATTTCTATTTACAATGACTTGATTTGAGCTGATATGTAGATTTTTGTGTTCTGAAAATGCATTTTAACAATTTTAATCTCCCTTTTATATGGTTTCCTTTTGCTAGTCATAGAAAAATAATTCATATACTGTTATACAGCATGAATATATATCAATCCATGTTTTTCTCTATATAAGGCACATACAGTAGAACCGATCTCTGGGAAATGTATTGGTGACTTTTTCTGTTTAGAACATAATGGATTGTAGCAGTAAAGTGATCCATTTGTGATAAGACGATGAAAACAACAACAACAACAACAACAACAACAACAACAACAACAAAATAGTGAGGCATTTATAGATAAACTAATCACGGAGTAACAGATCCGGCGAGATGGGCACAATCAGAAAACAAGCTATAGAGCTTATTTAAAAAGTAATCGTAAAAATGATTAAGGAATGGGAATTACATTTTTACGTTTTATTAAAAGGTTTAGCAGCATCCATTTGCACTGACTAGTTGTGGCAATGGTTAGCACTGTGGCCTACTATGGTGTGTGTGTATGCATGTGCTCCAGTTTCCTCACACAATCCAAAGTAATTGGCATTCTCAAACTGCCCGCAGTGTCTGAGTGTATGTGCATGTCTGCCCTGCGATATACTGGATATACAATATATCCAAAGCCCAAAGTACAGGATATAGAAAATAAAAGGAAAAAAAAAAGTCCATACTCTTCCGCAGATTGGGGAAAAATCTAAACTTCGTCTTCCTTCCTCCACGGTTTGATATAATCAATCAAAGATTAAGGAATTGTGAATGAATATAGACAGGCATAACTGCAAGTTATTTCAAAACAAACAATTGAGAAACAGAAGCAATGCTTGCATCATAGAACCAGATGCAGGATTTTGGTTTTGTACAAATTATTTGAAACATGATCAATGAGCACGGCTCCCGAGGGAGAGTAATGCAGCACAACCCATTCATCAGCCTCAAGAATGAGAAAGTAAGGATGAAATTTTGCCAAAGAACGTGTGCGGAAAGACAAGAGCTTCTGGAGAACTGTCATATTTTCAGACGAATTTAAAGCTGATGGTCGACGGTTTGTATGGAGAAAGCCACAGGAGAGGAATTCCAATCTAACTGCATTAAGGATTCTATAAATTACAGACGAGTCCAGGGCTGTTTTTATCTACTTTCTACATGATCTCATGAACTCAGATAAATCGGTGAAGAATCATTCAAGCAGCAGAAGTAGATTTTTTTAATGATGACCTGAAGCAACCTGTCACTTTTTGAGATAAAACTTCCCGAGGCCTTGACCTGAACCCCACAGAGTATTTATGGGATGCAGTGGAGAAGTTCGCAAATGATCAATGTACCAGTGTGGATGAAACAGAAAGCGAAAAAACAAACTTCCACAACTCGAGAATTGGCACCAGAATTGATTGAATCCATGAAATGCACAAAGCGGCCACTTCATTAGGTACACCTGGGCCACTGCATGTTGATCAGTCGATCACATGTACAGTACATGATCCCAACAACAGCACAGACACAGTGAAGTACACAGCTGGAAGTATCATGAGACAGGACTTTCTCTGCCAACGGCACTAAATCGAGGGTTAAAATGGATGTTTCAACAACATTTCATACATAATGTGAAGCGGATGTATGGAGTGGAAGGATGTTCTCTCACAGTTTATCATTTCATTTCTTGTAACAAAAGTAGTAAAGAACATTTAATAGAAATATAACTCGGGTTGACCGATGATGATGATGATGATGATGGGAGGTAATAGTACAGTTTTATTATTATTATTATTATTATTATTATTATTATTATTATTAGTAGTAGTAGTAGTAGTAGTGTTGTTGTTGCTGCTGCTGCTGTAGTTTTTTTTAACTTACTAACCATCTTATCCATAAGCTGATGATGATGATTATGATGATGGTAATAATAATAATAATAATAATAATAATAATAATAATAATAATAAAACTGTACTAAATTATTATTATTGGTGTTGTTGTTGTCGTTGCTGCTGCTGTAGGTTTTTAAAAACTTGTTAACCATTTTGTCCATAATGTGTTGATGATGATGATCATTTTCATCATCATCATCAGTTGGTGGTACAGTTGTATATTATTATTATTATTATTATTATTAGTAGTAGTAGTAGTATTGTTGTTGTTATTTCTGCTGCTGTAATTTTTTTTTACTTACTAACCCTCTTATCAATAAGCAGATGATGATAATGGTAGTGGTGATGATAGTACATTTATTATTATTATTATTATTATTATTATTATTATTATTGTTGTTGTTGTTGTTGTTGTTGTTGTTGTTGTTACTGCTGCTGCTGCTGTAGGGTCTTTTTTAAACTTGCTAACCACTTTGCCCATAATATGTTATCATAATCATCAGTTGGTGGTACAGTTGTATATTATTATTATTATTATTATTATTATTATTATTATTATTATTATTATTATTATCGTTGTTGCTGTTGTTATTATTATTG
This sequence comes from Clarias macrocephalus, assembly GCA_011419295.1. NCBI lineage: Eukaryota > Metazoa > Chordata > Actinopteri > Siluriformes > Clariidae > Clarias > Clarias macrocephalus. The sequence continues at coordinate 19,491 of JAAGKR010003440.1, read as the reverse complement.
TTGTTTTTGTTGTTGCTATTATTATTATTATTATTATTATTATTATTATTACTACTATATGTTTTTGTTGTTGTTGCTGTAGTCAGTATTTAAACAGTATGAACGGTATATATCCGGTACACCCGTTGAGCCCGTGCTCCTGGGTAACTCTACCCCGGTTGCAGTGCTGCTCGTCGGCCGCCGGATGTCGCTCCCTGCACGCTACGCGGCCTCGCGCGCCCCTATCCCTCCCATATGAGCGGATCGGACCGAAGTGACGTCACCGCGGGCGCCAGGAAGAAGCGGAGGGTTACGGCACGCGCTGTCACCGTTGTAGAAGTAGCGACGAGTAGAGGGAGAAGGGCGCGCGAGACCGTGCTGAGTTCCGTCTCCGGAGTCGCGCGAGCCTGTTGCACTACGCTGGAAACCTAACACGCACACATATATACACACACACACACACACACGCGCGCGCGCGCGGGCACACACTGAACTGACAGCAACTTTGTGCGAGCTGCAGGCGGAATTAGACTGTTTCCACTTTGCTGAGTTGTTGCCCTGTGCCATGGCTGATGTCAGCGACTCGTCCTCCACCTCGGACGTGGCGAACCGGTTCGCCCGAAAAGGCGCGCTCAGGCAGAAGAACGTCCACGAAGTGAAGGACCACAAATTCACCGCGAGGTTCTTCAAGCAGCCGACTTTCTGCAGCCACTGCACCGACTTTATCTGGTCAGTAGATCCTGCACGACTTCCCTCTGCTCCCTGCAAACTCTCGGAATCCAGCTGTCAGGAAGGCAACATGTAGAGATTGTACTTGCACCTTCTCCGGCCAGGACGAGTTGCACTTTGTTTGGAAACAAGTTTCAGGAAGCGTTTGGGAATTAATGGGGAGGAGAAATAAAATCTGTAGAGTTTTTCATCAAGGCTTTAAACTTTAATTTGTCTGGGTTAGATATAGTATGTTCCATGTATTCAGTGTAGGTGTGAGTGTGTGGGTGTGTTCCTAAGTGTCTGGTCATGCATTATAATACTGTATGAATTCCCAGGTGTTCTGTGTGTTTCCTGTTGTTAAGTGTGTTCTGGCTGTCCGGTGTGTTTAATGTGGGTTTGTGTATTTTGTTGTTGTGGGAGCTCCCAAGTGTTTGTGTCGCATACATTCTTGGTAAGCTTCCCGGGAGTCCGTGTACAACTTGCATCCTGTGTGTCAAAGGTTTTCCGTGGATTGCAAAGTTTTGTGCATTGCAAGTGTACAAGAGTTTCAGATATGTTCTACATATCCTCAGTGCATTTTCTCTCTCTCTCTCTCTCTCTCTCTCTCTCTCTCTCTCTCGCTCTCCCTCTTTAATTGTCCAGATGTAGAATTCCAGTTACCCCCATGATGTTCTGAATGTCTTGGCCGTTTTCACTGTTGTGTCTTTTCTAATCCCTTGTATCTAAACACTTTGGGTGGTTCTTGAATTTTGTATGCTGCAGATGTTTCGTTCTTCCTGTATGTCTGGCGTATCCCGCTGTCACTATTCCAGACATTCCATTCCAGATACAATGGACATTCCGTGGGTTCTGGGTGTATTCCCGACCTTGCCAGTATTCCATGCATCGTAGTGTTTAGAGTGTCATTAATTTTGTACAGTATGCCCCATGAATTTGTATTATTCGGTATTCCGGAATTTCTTTCCAGGAGTGCCATGCATATTGAGGATTTTATGTTGAATGCATTAGAGTGTTAAAGGTCAAAGTCAGGGTGTTTCAGACATTCTGGGTGTTCCAGGTTTTCCATTCCAGGCACAACTAACATTCAGTGGGTTCTGGGTGTATTCCAGGCATTGTCAGTATTTTATGCATCCTGGTGTTTGGAGTGTCATACATTTTCTACAGTTTGTTCAACATATTAGGTGTATTCTGGGAATTTTTTTTTTTGGTATACCGGAAAAATCCTGAAAGAATTATGATGGCAGAGGTCAAAGAGTTACTGTCAGGGTGTTTCGGGCAATCTGTGTTTTCCAGGTTTTCCATTATATCCTGTAGGTTACACAAGGTCTGTCTATTCCAGATGTTATTCAGTGTATCTTTAATTGGGTATACCCCTTACCCAGGGACACAGCGTACTCCGTGTGTTCCTAGAACTCTTACGTCATTGTGGTCTACCGTTAATAAATTCCCATAACCTCTGATTTTCAGATGAACCACAGAGCATTATTAACATTGATTTCCCCTGTTGTTTATTTATTTATTTGTATTTTATTTTAGTTTTAGTTTTTTTTTGTGAATGTTGTGAGCACAGTGTTATGTTTGCTTTCTTAGTAACTGGAACTGTCAAGTAAAGTTTTGCCATTCATCAAAGTTGATGGCAATTTTTTTTCCTTCCGAAATTTTGGGCAGGATTTATTTATTTATTTATTTATTTATTCATTTATTTATTTAAGCATGCTGACATTTTGACAGCTCAGACTCAAGCTAAACAATCACGTCTCTTTAGCGCTCTTTATTTCTGCTTGCTTTGTTAATGACAATGATAAATCCATCTACCAGAGGATCAGTGATCAGCCAGCTGCTGCTACAGGTGTGTGTGTATGTCTTAGGACTTTAAGAGTAGTGAGGGACCAGGCACACTCACTTGTTGGGGCGTTTGAGAAATCCAAGGCTGGAGCACATCAAATATTTGACGTGAATCTGATATCAAATATTTACATCGTTCATTTGCACTGTAGTGTCTTTTTAATCGACTTAGACTGCCTGTGGCAGGGAAGGGAACTGGTAGCTAAAAGCCCATTAAAGGATTTGTGAGATCTTGTTGTCTAATGCATTGCTTTCTTCTCGTCATGTGACCGTGTGTTTCTCTCTCTCTCTCTCTCTCTCTCTCTCTCTCTCTCTCTCTCTCTCACATACAGGGGCTTCGGGAAACAGGGATTCCAATGCCAAGGTAAGCCTGAGATATGGATGGATTGAAGATAAAGCCAAATCCAGCAGACAGCCACGATCATTTACATTCATAAATACAACCGGTGTTTGTCCAACTGGGACTTTTGCAGAATCACAGAATACAATTATAAGAGTAACAGCTTTATTTCTTTATATCATCATGTGCTTCACTGAAGAACTTATCTCAGTGTTCCACTAGTGCTGGTATACCATCAAGGTAGAATGTTTTCTCAGCTCTCTGGAGTTATGATCGGACAGCTTCATGTCAGAATAGTTGGCCTCTGAGTAACACCTTTAATGCCCCAAACATGAGCAAATTGCTTGGAGCGAGTTCAGGACTGCGCAGGGGATGTGGCAATAGCTTTTGGCTGAGTTCCTGTAATGTGCAAGCGGTGCAATCTCGAGGCAAATGCGTCTCCTAGCAAACAAATTGTGAGTCAGTTTTTAATGGTCAAGCGGTCCACTCGCTGAATGTGAGCCACCTTGGTCGAGATTGTCATTAATGGATGTATCGGCTACTTTAAAACGTTTGCAAGACATTTCATCCCAAGTCCCTATTTGACTTGAACACCTTTTATGAGTCTATGAGAGGGAGACATTGTCTTGTTTGTTGGTGGTCCAAAGAAATTCTTTAGATTCAAATTGATGGAATTGCAAGAAATTTTCCACTGAGAGCAAGACAACGAAATCCACTGAATAGTATCCTATAATGAATTATGTACTGATTACATAGGTAATTTTTTTTTACCTCATTGCCATCTTATAGCTTCAGGGTTTGCAATCAGTGTGTCAAACGTTATCTTCCTGTTCTTATGGGTCTCCTCTGGTTTTCCACCAACCTCTTGAAGCATGCATAGTTGAACTGGAGACTCGAGAATATGCCAAAGTGGGATTAAGTGTCTGACTGTTTGTCTGTGATGGACTGGTATGATGAGCATGTAGGGCGTTTTTTCCATCTTGTACTCAGTGTTCATACTATTGGATAGGCCCTGAATTCCTAAAAAATAAAGTGGATTCTGAGGAATCACGAATTAATGAAAGCATCTGAAACATTATCTGCTCTCTGTGTGTGTGTGTGTGTGTGTGTGTGTGTGTGTGTGTGTGTGTGTGTGTGTGTGTGTGTGAGAGAGAGAGAGAGAGAGTTAGTGAGTGTGTCAGTGTGTGCTCACCTGTGTCGGACCGATGGGCACGCACTGTTACTATTTACACATGCAACAATAGGGAGCGATTTGTGTCTTTAACATTGACACAAGAGATAGCAATTAGAGTTCAGCGAATTACAAAGGTGAAATGTTTCACCTCACCGCTTCCCAACACGGAGCTGATTCGGATTAATGGGATTTTTCTATTATTCATGATATAACCTTCAGTGATCGGACCGCAAATCGGATTGGACAGAAGCTGATAGATTTCTATTCTATATCTAGCGCAGCTAGCACATGTGGTTGCCAAATTCAAGTAAATAGATATCGGGCTAGTGTGGTGCTGTCAAGTCTTTAAAATACGAACAATGTGAAGGCACAGTGACAGTGTAAACTAATGAAAAACCACTGTGGATATTAACATTTTCCTCAGAGGTGTTGTTAAATTGTTAAATTAAAACTTGATTCCTCACATGTATTACTAAATACAACTATATAACTAAATTAAATGTAGAATTAGGTCCAATTATCTGAAGTATTTTAGTGTTGCAAGTAGAGGAATTAGCTAAGATGAGATCCGGATTTTGAGAGTTACATCGAAAGTTTCAGATTGAGCTTTTACAATTTTTATAACTAATTAGAACTTTTTACATTTAGCTCATGAATTATTAGTTTTTTTAGCATTAGCTTAGAAATTACATTTCAGCCTTAGATCAGACCTGAATTAGATGCAAAGTTTTCGAGTTAGTGCAAATGTTTGTGAAATTAACTCTGATGTTTCAGAACTAGCTTAGAAGTTCGGCAAATTACCTCAGAAATGTTAGAATTACATGCTTAGGAGAAATTTTAGTGCCTAGAGGTTTTGTGGTCGGATGTTTTAAAAAGTTTCAAAATTGAAGAAGATTTCAAATAACTTTATTCAAATAACTAAATTTCAATTTATCAGCTTTAAAGTTATTTTATGAAGATTGAGAATTAGCTGAGATGTTTCAATTTGTTAATTAAAATTATAATTCGATAAGTGGTTTTCGAAATGAACTCAAAGGTGTTAGAATTACCTCAGAAGCTTGAGAGTGAGAGCAGATGTTCCTGAATTAGCTCAGAAGTTACTGTAGCTCAGAGCATTTGGAATTAGCTCAACTGTTTCAGACTAGGGTGGCCAACCATACCATAAAACACGAAATTGTTCGGTATTTTAAAGCTAAAAGCCCTGTTCCGTATTGAACCGATACGGGATGCTACTTGTTACGTTTTTTTTTTTTTTTTTTCAAATCAAAGCGAAATCTATGGGAGATAAATAATAGAGGTCGGATAACTAAGACATGGTGAAAATCCCTCCTCTCCTTCAGCCTGTCTGTCATGGTCTCTACCAAAACCTGAACAGAGAGCACACTTCTCATTGAAGCCTTATTTCATACTTCTGCTGTGTGTGAAGTCTTCACACCCCTGAGGGGAAATGGTTTAATGCAGTATTGACTATTAATTTGTTAATGTCCTGATGCTCGTCAATTAAAAAAAAAGAAAGGAACAGAATCTTTAAAAAAAAAAAAAAGGAAAGAAAAAAATTGCTATCTAGTTTATTTTCAATATACGAAGAACACTGAGAAAATGGAAGCTTAGGTCTAGTCTGGAAGTCTATCCTCATGCATTTGCACTCAGGACTCTGTTTGGAAAAAACTGGTACATTTGCTTTTCTCTTTCCTGGCTCCTGCTGTGCTGTCTTTCAGAAGGCCACATTTAGAACGTTGTGAAACCTGTATGCATTTTACAAACTGGACTTAAACGTTTAAACAGGACTGCGCTGCTTCTTCCTCTGAGATGTCATACGGCCTTCGGAATTATGCTGTCTCTGAGTCAGTCTGACGTGGACACATGAACGTTTATTCTGCCCCAGACACAGAACACAGTACCGATGGCAGCCTGAAACCAGGCTAGCCACTTGGTAAACCACAAACAATGGAGGCATGTTTTGTAATTAATGGCTGCTTAGTGTGTGATTGCAGTCTTGAATGGAGTCTTGGCAGGAGAGCAGTACTGAGCCCTACTGCATAGCCTAGCGTTAAATGGAAGCAGATATCATAACGCAGCAGATCTCAAGAGAGGTCAGGAGTCCACAACTATGGCAACCATTAATGGGGCATGAGCGTGTGTGCCTGTTTGTGTTTTGCTCTTCATTTCTCTGGTGACATACAATAGTGTTACGATTGGGATCCTTGGTAGAAATGATTTGGACAGTGTGTCAATGAGGAGTAAACCCATCATAATATCAGGCTTAAATGAAATCACTGAAAAATATTAGAATTTTTCCTACAAAAATGTGGCAGAGGTACAGTAGGAGGGAATCTGCACACCCCATGGTAAAGCATGTCCTATTAGGAAAGCAATATTGGGACAGGAATTGTCTGCAGTTTCTTGTTTTAGTTAAGATACCACCATGCAATTTTTTAAAATCCATGTTCCATATGTGTAAAGTCTATGAAGCTTCTGGTATCACATAATACTCGCTCCTTCACCAGCATCTATTTTTTTATTTCTTTGGTGGGGGGTTGTGATGGCATTCCCACACTCTCACATCCATCATAGTGACACTAACCAATCAATCATGGACGTCTGTGAGGTTACGCAAGCGGAAGGGGCGGATAGGTCTTTAGTAGCGGAAGGGGCGGATAGTCTTCTCTCTCGCTCTCTGCTTGGTAGTTGTGAACTTGATGGGAGAGTGCCTTAAAAGAGACACAGTGTGGGATTTGGCTACAACTGAATTAGTGAGAAAATCAAAGGAGAAAAAAGGGCAGTGCATTTAATAGAAAATGATCCGAAAACCAACAGAACTTCCAATTGATGTTATAATATTTAAAAAGAAATATGTTAATACTTTCCCCACTCTTTGTTCATGTGTTGTCACGTATATAGTCCAGTTGGAAGCAACATAAAGGAGAACTTTTTTTATCAGAATTTTTTTTTAAATATTTTAGTTTAATATTTACCATGCAAACCTTTTCAATACAAAACAACAATGTTCATAAATGATTATCGAGATAAAATTTGTTACCTTAATTAGTTGTGATACTGATTTGAAGTCATATCTCCCAGCAATAATGCAATATTTATCATTTTTTCCCCCCTGAGGTTTCTAAGGTGGCCTAGTCAGCTTCAAATAGTTTCCTCCTCAAAATTAAAGTTCTTTTTAATAGTGGGTCTTCTGTATCAACTTGGGAAAGAAGTAATTTATTTGTAGAATGATATTATTAAATATGGTATTAATAAAAATCCTGTACCAATAACAGAGAGGAAAAAAAAATCTATGGTCCTTGTTCTTTTTAGTAGATGCATTTACATGGACTCTAATATTCCACTAATAATCAGAATAACAGCCCAAACAGGACAGTACTGCATCATCTAAAGCACCTCAGTGGGAACGGTCTGACCTGATTAACATTCAATTGCGGTGTTAATGAGAGGGGAGGAGTAAACCTTTGATAACCTGTTCAATAGGAAAATATTATTCTTGTAAACACTTGAGTCGTCGTTTCTTTTTTCCAAAAAGATGAGAAAAGTAAATATATCCACTCTGTCTGTGTTATGTGAGGGTAACATTAGGCGACTTGAGTTTCTGGGAAGTAAATTTTGCTTCCATTCCGGACGAGTAAAATGCGTGAGAACAAACAACTCTTTCCCACCAGTCTTTCTTCCACTGGGTCTCTAGCAGAGGCCAGAGCATCGGCTGGCTCATATCTCTCATGTACTAGGATGAGTCAAAAATGATCGATGTGGAATTAATTTGAATACATAATCTTCTTGCTTTTCAATACACTTTGTCCATCCGTCAACAAGCTTTCATATTCCCTCATTAAAAAATGTTTTAAGATGAGCTGCGAGCCACAAATGCACCGCTGTCTTCACTTCTTCATCAGAACTTCATACAGTAGATGCGTCCTCGTACGGCTGCTTTCAGGGGACCAAACAGGTGACGGTCCAATGGAGAGAGAGAGAGGGAGAGAGATCAGGACTATAGAGAGGATGGTTTAACGTCTCAAAACATTAAAGTTTTTGCAGATTGTCGACAGAGTGGGCAGAAGTGTGAGGATCATGCAAGATCACAACGCATTTTGATAGCAGTCCTCTGACTTTAATCTGAAGTTTAGGTTTTAGCATTTTGCTGTAACGAGCACTGATGATTGTTGAACCTTTTTCTGGTTAATGTTCCAGTACTGGCCTCGAGAATCCCAGAAAACTGTCATCATTCTTGAATTTTCCAATTGATGGCTGGCTTTTGAACTTTTTCTTGGTTGGCGATTGAGGATGTTACCGTTTCATACGCTTAGGCTCGTCGTGATGAATCCATGCCTCGGTGAAGAATTATTTTCTTTGAGAAACTTGGTAACGCACAACAGTTACCAAAGAAGTGATGTAACACGTTCACAACTGCACAGCTGTGAGACAAACAGACAAAGGTTCAATGGAATTGGAGTGCGGATAATTATTGACTCCAACCTCGTAGCAAAGCATCTAACCGGTCGTAGATGAGACTGAATTCTTGTAAACAATCATAATGCAGAGGGTAGGATTTACTTTTTCTTCATCTGATATATTATTATGCTATCAGCTTAACATCCATGCAAACAGCTCAGTAAGAAATTGTAATGAGAATCGGATTCTTACCCAATTTATGACTTTGTTGACTCAAAATGATTTACTTTACTTCACTTTTGCATGTATGGAATATACTGCCGAGTTGAAATAGCCGCGCTTTTACTGCGTTTGCGGCGTTTAGCAGACCTCATTATCCCGAGCGAGTTACAGAAGAGCTTTGTTGTCTCTCCAAACACATCCTCACGCTAGTTCACTAGGTCACGGACTAAGAATAGATGGAGAACATTTTGTGAAACTCGGCCGTTTTGTATTACCAGCATTAATTAAAGGGTACAGATAAGCAAAGAAATCGAGCCAACACAAACCCATAAATTCAGCTAAATAAAAGTAATCATTCAGTTATGAGAGTAGAAACGGCGCCGTATAACTGGAGGACGGACCGGTCTGTCTGCGCAGAGCCATGAGCCGTGAACAGACTCCCTGAGCTGATGTATGATTAAGCACTTGCTTTTCATTATCAACATTATACAATATGTTTTTATGGAAGTCAATCCAAATAACTTCCAGTTCTTCCTTTCAGACTTTACCTGCATTTTTTTTTCTCTTGTTTTTTTTGGGCATCACAACTGTACAGTACGTGCCAGGAGTGTGTTTTATGCTTTACCGATAATCAACCGCCACCGGCGAATGCAATGAAAAGCTGATGAATCCGACGACTCGCTGTAAGGTTAATAAATTCAGAAAGTGAGACAAATTTTTCTATTCTGGCAGGGAGAACAGAACTTTAACCTTTGCCCTTGGATTGATTGACTATATCACACATTTGGATTGAAATCCTTTAAAGGCAACTCTACAGTAGTCTACTGTTATCTCAGTCTTCCTCACACAGCCGTGCGGCTTTCTGTTGTCTGATGTCCATTTTGTATAAAATCGCCACTTTATGCTCGCATTCATGTTTTTCTACATACAGTATATTAGACATGGGAATCCCCAGGGGCCAGACGATTCAGTATCATCACGATTCATTGGGACTGATTCGATTTGTATTACGATTCTAGAAGTATCACGATTTGAAAAATGCTTCAGATTTAATATTATCATTTTGTTTTTAGATTTTGCTCCAATTCTAAAAAAACACATAAGTGTATGAATAGTTTAGAGCGTACCACCTGTAGAATTGCAGAGAAACAGCAACATGAATTGCCGGACAAAACAAACGCGGTGCATACAGTAACTGAACCAATTTGATCTCGTTGGGATAAATATATTATTTAGTGCATGTTTGCCCTATGTGGCAAGTTTCCAGTAGGGAAATCATGCTTCTATTTCTGGTCAGTAAACTGAGAACAACAACTCTCTCCCACCAGTGTTCACTTTCATCCGCTGGATCTTTGGAGAAGGAAGGAGCGCCGATTGGCTTGCTGTTTCATACATAATCTACAGCAATCAGTTACAGATCCCTGTTCAGATCACTTTTTTCAGAAGTATTTTTACAATAGAGATGAACCGGTGGATCAGTCAGTGACCAGAATTGGCTGGTTTTCGGTTCGTCTGTGACTATTGATTGTCTGATCAGCCTCGGACATTAACGATTCTGTACCGAGCGCAGACGCTTCCATCAGAAAAGCATTCTTATGGCGTCACATCATCATAAAATGGCGCATGTTAACCAAATCAAATCCACCTTTTTCTCCAACTCTGAGCGAATTAGTCTCAAACACTCTCATTACACATCCTTACACCAGTCTCAAAACGAAATCGCATGCGTTAGAAGCCCCGCGTGCCCACGTTAGAAACCCCCCCCCCCAGCATGCTTGCAAGTCGGGTTTGAGACTTTGGAGGCATTCGAGGCGATAAAACGCTGCTGTTTCTTTATAATGCAAGTGGTACACTCTGAACTATTCACACATTTTCATCCCATGTGGTAGGGGGCAATTATTTGCTAAGTTTGTTTAGAAATGATAATTTCGGCGCATGACAGAGATGTGTACCGCTCAGTAAAAACGTAGCAGTTTTGCTTAATTTCATTTGAAGTTAAATGTTAAACTCTTGAATTTGAAGTTGGTTTGTTGGTTTTTAAGTGAGAAAACGAATGTTATAATCAACAGGCTACATTTAATTGAAAGGTTTAAAATTTGAACCAAATCTGGGAAAAATGCAATATTGAATCTGGATATTTCTAAAATCGTGATGCATACAGAATAAAAATTTTAGTAAAATCGGCACCTAGGGGGGAGACTGTTCCCTATTTACAATAAACATTTCTGGTTAAATGCATTGAGCATGTTGATTCACTTTTAATCAAATCACCATCCATGTAAACAGATAAGTTGGAAGCTCTAATCTGAATGATTTCAATCAGATTGAAGATACATCGCCCATGTAAACATGGATAGTGTCGTCACCTGTTAAACCATTCAGCATGCTGCTAACTCCCTAGTTTATCTAAAGAATCCCAAACTAACTAAGCTCTCTGAAAAAGGCGCTGACTCAGACGTAACTGATCTGGGTCTATTCAAACTCCACCTTGCGTAAAGTCCAGAGTTGCGTCCGAACACATATTGCGACATAAATACTCACTATGCACGTGTGAATATAGTCCTGTAGTTCTTTACATCCAAAAAATAAATAAATGCATTATTTCTTTTTAAAAGGAATCAAACACTAGTACTTCACTAGCACACGCTTCACTTCAAGAAGCATCCCCCTGTTATATCTATGATAATCATGGCCTGTTGTCTTTTATCAAATATTCACACTTACATTTTAAACGCTGTGACATTTCTTTCGAAACATCTCCATCGGTTAAAAAGTCCTTTCCCCGCAGATACCAAATTGACATCCATTAACACATCTGGACGCTCAGATTTCAGAATTAATCAGAACACGCGCTCCCAGGGAGGACGTCCGTCAGCCGAGGCGTTTTAGTTTCTTGCCTGTGGGTGCACGGCGTGCGCGGTATCTGCCTCCAAAATCAATATAAATGTGTGAACGAGAAGATGTTTGCGTTTGTTGAGTTTTTCACCACTCCTGAAATATCAATAGGGAAGTTCATTAAAGATTTAGCGCAGGCTTGAAGGCTCACCCAAGGGCTCGGGTAGAGGAGGAGACGGATATGGAGGCAGAAGAAGAACGGCGTTTATCCGTAATCCCAGCATCGAGTTCCCGACTTTGGCGGCTGTCAGTCAAAGCCTCCGCAGTATCGAACTGGATAAAGCTTCACACATTCCACTGACTCTTCAGTGAGCTTATGGTGTAAAATGACCCAGAATCTGCTTTTTATTTAATACTTGGATTTACTGTAAACCCAGATTTCTGTATGATACACATATACAGTAAGATTAATTTCCGCATTATTGAAGTAAAGGTACAGTGTATCAGGTTGTAGACATGAAGCCAGATGCAAGAGCAGACTGTTGTTAAGGAAAATACAGACATGTGGCAAAAAAGCGTTACGAATCTAACCAGGATTCTTACTGTGTAGCAAAAACATGCAATAAAAACTTGGCAAAGAGATTTTGTCCCATGTTTTTCACATCTGACACATTTTGCTTTTATTCAGTGCGACTTACATTTTTATCTCATTTTACATCTGAGCAGTTGAGGGTTGAGGGCCTTGCCCAAGGGCCCAACAGGTGCGGTTTGGATTTGGGACCTTCTGGACTGTAGCCCAGTGACTTAACCATGGAGCTACCCCCCCCCCCCTTTTTTTGTCTTTTTTCCATATTTGTATTGGTTTGGGTTCACACAAGTCGATATGCTCCCTAATGTGATCTCAGATAAGATGATCTTCTCTGGCTTGTTATGTAGTACTTACTGAAACAGGGCAGTTGGAGGAGGAGTAAAGTAAATGGAGTTTGAGGTATTGTAAAATGCGTTATCTGAGAGGTATTTCAAAGAAATATTGTAATAATATAAGACCTTTAAATACTGGTGATAAACAAGATGTAACGTGTGAGAGATCAGGGATATGTGACATGCTGGGACTGCTGGGTAATGTAGTTCAGCACGTCTTGTCACTATTATGACAGTCGGCCCCAGAACTATTGGCAACAATAGTAAAGATGTGTCTAAAAATGAAAAAAAAAAAAAAAAGAAGGTGGCTATGGAAATAATCCTCATGCTAAAAGTATGAAATCATTCATCTTTGGGAAGGAAGTTGGATAAACCCAAGTATGCCAATCCATTGCAAGGCGCGCAACCTCCCGCACACACACACACACATACACACACATACACACACACATACACACACACACACACACACACACACACACACACACACACACACACACACACACACACA
>JAAGKR010003439.1:28946-74679 GCA_011419295.1 Clarias macrocephalus | reverse complement strand
AGCGAATGTAAGAACTGAGCAGACAATTTCATGTTTAAAGTGTCTCCAATTTTTTTTTTCTGCATAAGAGAAATGATTTAACATAAATATGGATTCACAAATGTTTTTAATAACCTTGACATTTGTGGTGCCAATTATTTATTTGTATAACATGTCAGAGTATGCAGTAACATACCACAGCTACAATGTTCTCCTCACCTATCATCTCCTCTTTCCTGTCGATCAACTTAAGATAGCTCTAATTTGCTAGCACTGTCTCCTCTAGCACTTTTTCTCCTGGAGAGAGCAGAGCGAAAGGGACTCTTTAGGTGAGCATGGCAGGATTTGGCACTCATTCAAACAGAGATTCACCTTCATTCTCTCTGACCACTGGGTTACCCTGCATTATGTATCTTTCATTCACTCTCCCTCCCCTCTCTCAATCTTTTATCTCTGTTCATATTCAGCCAGTGCTCAGTGGGGGCTCTCCCACAGCTCTCAGCATTGCTCCCTGACCTTTCCTGGGCTGTCTGTTTGCGCTCTCCTGGGAGGAAGGCATGGGCATCCGTTAAATCTCAGTGACTGCTCTTTTACAAACCACGTCTGCTCCCCCTCTCTGTTTTTCCAATTAAAGCACATTAAAGTTTCAACTGAATTGACCTCTTTAAATATGAAGGAGAGTAAAAGCATTGATCCAGTCTCATCCAGTGATGACGTCCACTTCAGCAGCCGGGAAAATGTGGCACACTGTAATCAGGGCTTCCTATCATACAGTGGTTTCAACCACAGCTGTTTGAACTGAGATTTGCACTTATGGGTTCCCAAAAGTCATAAATATGACTTTTGCTGAATCAATCAAGCTCAAATAAACCTAAGACATGTTAAATTATACTTTAGAATACCATAACATGACTAACAGTTCATTAAAATCATAATTATTTATTTCGCCCTCATTTGCATAATATTAATTGGACCTTAGTTTTCTTTCATCATTAAAATGAGGTATGGTGGTCATGATAAAATTATGAAAAAGTGTTTCTTAATTTAGCACACTGAAACAGTAAGAACAATGTATTACAGCTGAGTGCTGAGCTGGAGACAGAGAAGATGGATATTTCTTCAGCGTAATTAGGTTGTTTAAACTAAGCTCATGCCTGAATGCGACAAATATACTGCTAGTAGCTTATATAGTTCAGACTGAGGGTCCTAAGTTTAGACTGTAGCCAGTGTGCTCTGCACCGTCTTGTTTTTTTTCCATCTCTCCTATACATATTCTCTAACTTTAGCACACGGTAAGAAAAAAAAACTGCATGAGTGACATAGTATGTTTTAGTTCTGCAGGTAATACAAGTTCTCCATGTTCCCTGCATAAATCCTGACAGTCACACATTGACACATAGTTATTTCATCACCTCACAGCTAGCTGATGTCTAGAAAGGTCAGTGAGGCTGGATCTTCTTGGTGATCTTTCTTAATGAATCTGAATGTTATTTGCATGTCTTTTCAACCATTTTTTTAGGGTTCAACCTCCAAATCCTCATTTTAAAATTAAAAAAATAATAATAGTATTGCATTTAAAAAATAATGCAATACTAAGTTTTAAAATATCTAATGGATCAGCTAATGAACATGAAATGCAAATCCCCCAATTGCCAGCAAGACCATGCCCTCGTGGTACAAGGCACCCACATTGTGAAATAAACTTTCCCTGGCTGGCTTTCTAAAAAAAATGAGTCACCACTACTTTTTAGAAAAAACTAGTTATGGTAACTATCTAACAGTATTGTAGTGTAGTGGTGATTAATTAAGGATAAGGCATGAGGAATTTACTATGAAAATAAGCATCTAGTAAATGTTTTAAATTATAATGTTTCTAAAAAGACATAAAATCAAGACTAAAATCAACCAACTTAAGGTTGAGGCTTCTCAGGAATACATTTGGGAGATGGACATTTACAGCAAGAGGTTTTGTATTTGTGTTGGCTCGTGCTTGCTGTTGTGATAGAAATCAGTCAGTATACTGTACATGGTTTCATGAAGAAGGAAGCAAAGAATCAGAGGTTTTAGATGAATTAACACCTTTGTTTTGGCTGAATTCTGGGCTTTGTGTGTTCATATATACTCTTCAGAAAGGTCAAATTATTGGCCTACATCAAGAACTGAGAATAATTTAAGAGATGTGAAATGACTGGAATTGGGTTAAGATCTGTCCAACACATTAATAAAACCTGTAAGGATATAGTGCTGAACCTTCAACTTTGTACACTCAGTAAAGATTTGTGCAGGTGGCACGGTGGTGTAGTGGTTAACACTGTCGCCTTGCACCACCAGGGTCCGAGTTCGATCCCCGGCCAGGCTCGATTTCTGTCTCTGTGTGCATGGAGTTTGCATGTTTCCTCCCACAGTCCAAAGACATGTAGGTTAGGCTAATTGGCATTCCCAAACTGCCCGTAGTGTGTGAATGAGTGAGTGTATGTGTGTGTGTCTGTGCCCTGCGATGGACTGGCACCCTGTCCAGGGTGTACCCTGCCATGTGCCCTAAGTCTCCTGGGATAGGCTCCAGGCCCCCGTGACCCTGAATACAGGATTAAGCGGTATAGATGATGAGTGAGTGAGTGAGTAAAGATTTGTGATAACAAACAAACAGAAAATATACAGTAAAAATCATAGCTATGTTTAATAGTGGAATGTAGAGAATTTCCACGTACACAATGTGATGAGCACTCACAGGATTGGGACTCAACAGCTGTGTGGTCGTAGAAAAATCACTTGTTAGTGACACTCATCAGAAAAGTTTTCACATTTTTTTCATAAAACACAAAAAATACACATTTTTTCATAAAAATGATGATTACCAAAAAATTAGCACACCACATTTTAGTATTTGGTGGACCCTTCCCTGTGAGAATGACCGCATTCAGCCTTTATCTGTATGTCTAACAAAGTTGCAGAAGACTTCTAACTCATTCAAATGCATGGCATTTGTGAACTGCAATTCAACTTCAATTGAGACCTCAGATTTTCAATTGGGTTCAAGTCTGGAGACTCAGAGGGCCATTGGAAACCTTGACTTTATGTAGCTGTAGCCATTTTGTAGTTGATTTAGATGTGTGTTTAGGGTCATTGTTTTGTTACAAGGCACAAACACGGCACAGTTTAGCTTTCTGACAGAGATCACCAGATTTTCAGGTTAAATGTTTTGGTAGTGCGTGAAATTCATTATGCCACTAACCCTACCAAGAGTTTTTGGATTACTGGAGAACAGCCCCAGAGAATAAAAGAGCCACCATTGTCTTGTACTGTGGATATGAGATGACGATCTTTGTATGATATCCTCTTTTGGTCGTGGTGAATGGTGAATGGTGAATGGTCAAGCCTCACGCTTTAACTAAACTAAGTTTGCATTCTGAAACTGTGATATCAGATCCATGCTTCTTTACTATGGCTCTCATAGTGCCTACTATGAGAATGTTGTAATTCAACTAATAATTGATCATTTCAACTGAATACCTATTTTTCATAGTCATTTCCCAAATATTGTATACAGAACAACAGCTTTTTTTTTTCTTATGTTAATTAAAATGTTACTTTCGTATTCTTCAAAGCTGTTTAAAGAACAACAGTTTTGTAGAAATTTGCTGAATAATTTGCTGAACAATTTCTCCAAATGTTTGGGAAAATTCAAACAAATACATGTATTGTCTAAATAATGCAAGTACTAAGTGCTAATTTTCATAAGCATGTCTGTGAGAAATGTCCAGAATGGTATTTCTGGCTCGACTGTTATTATGTAATGACTCTGCTATTCAGCTCAACCTACAGTACAAACATAAGATAATACTGTAAATGTATTTTTTGTTATTTAATCATTTTATTGTTTTCATCCCTGGCTTGACAGCCTCCTAAATTCCATTATGAAAAAGGACATAACCCAGGAATTAATTTAAAGAAACTGTAGTAGTACTTCTTAGTCATTTTGATATTTGTCTGTTCAGCAGCTATTGCAATTAGGCATAAAGCAATCCTAACTACTTTGATTCAATTATTGATTATAGTTCAAAGTTATTTCATAATTTGTATTGTTTGTTTTCTTTAACTTTTAAATGTAACTAACTTTCACTGTTTTCTTATTGCCTCTTTATATGTATAACACTGATTATAAAACAATGGTTGTGGAATTTTTTAATTGCAGTTTCTCATTTGAAACCCAGTAAACTGTTCTTCACAAAAACCTTTTCCCAATCATGCTCCTGTACTTCACTGATGTTGTCTTACTGTCATGCACACTCGTAACACGACCGGCACTAGGACCTGGAAGTAGTACGGTCGCAAACCAGGAAGCATAAAAGGAGACAAAATGGCGCTTCACATCGCTCAGTCATTGAGTTTGCCCATTCCTTCGCCTACGCTTCGCCGACTATATCGTGAGTACTCACCGATTCGGGTTGCTTCCTTGATTGAGTGTGTGTTGCTAGAGCGCGGGTTTATTTGTGTAGATCCTTGCTCTTCGTGTAAGAGAGTTCTGAAACTAAAACGCGTGGTTATCCTGCCTACTCGCGCTACTTCTGCGTTTGGGTTTACCATCCACGCTACACGGGCTGTTGTGTTCATCCCTCGGTTGCTCGTGACAGAATGACTGAGCCCAAAGCAGTAAACCCAGCGGAGTTTGCTCGCCTCTGTGATGTGGTTGACCAACATGCTGAACTGATCAATAAGCTCCGCGGTGAAGTCGCGTCACTCCGAAAGGACCTCCAAGACGTTGCGGTTTTGCGCCGTGATGTGGCGGAGCTACGGCAGGAGAACGCGACCCTCTGCGGGGCGGCTGTTCAGTCGGCTGTTGCCACGCCCGTCGCAGCAGCTGTGGCGCCCCCCCCCCCCCCTCTTCTTCTGATGTTTTCATGGCCTTGCCGGATAAATGGGCTGGTACTGATGGGAAGTGCAGTGTCTTTCTAACTGCGTTGGATCTTGTGTTTGAGTTCAATTCACCAGGTACTCCACAGACCGACTGCACGTTGCGCTTCTCGTCTTGTTACTATCCGGGCAGGCAGTTGAGTGGGCCACAGCGGTTCTCAGATCAGACTCAGATACGACCTATTCATATGGAGAATTCACCCGCCAACTAAAATTGACTTTTGAACATCCTGCTGGAGACGGACAGCAAACTGTACCATCTGCGGCAGGGTGGGTCGTCCGTGAGCCGCTACACCGTGGATTTCCGTACCCTCGCCATGCAGACCACCTGGGGGGACGCCGACCTCTGACCGGCCTACTACGAGAGACCCGGGGAACCTATGCAATTAGGACACACCTCCTTGAACCCTGCAGAGCGAGAATGACGTTTCAGGGAGGGACTCTGCGCCTATTGTGGGTCGACGGCGCACCATAGAGCTATGTGCCCTTTACGCCCGGAAAACGCCCAGGCTCAGTGAACCAGGGGTGCAGTTCACCGGGTCCCCTCCGTCTCGGCGCCACCACACCCAGCGTCTCGCGTCTCATGGTTCAGGTACACCTCCAATTTGGCCACAAACGAGTCCAAAGCTCTGCGTTCATCGACTCCGGTGCCGCCGGAAACTTTATTGACTCCTCCTATGCCAAAAAATTGGGAGTGGAAGCTGAAGCGTTATCCCAGCCTGTTCAAATAACATCTGTTGACGGTCGGCCCCTTGCCTCCAGCCCTATCACCACCCAGACTCGACCCATCACCTTCACCATTGCTCAACACCTCACCCCCATCTCTACACCACCCATCATCTTCTGATATCCATGGCTGCTACAACATGACCCTCTCATTTCCTGGTCTCAAAACCGGATCCTACAATGAGGGCCGACCTGCCTCGAACTCTGCCTACGGGCGCCGGCTGGGACATGCTCTAGGGAGTCCGAGGCCCCTGATGTCGACACCAACACCATCTCCACTGTATATCGGGACCTGGCTGAAGTCATTTGCAAGAGATGAGCCAATTACCTTCCTCCTCATCGCCCCTACGACCTGGCAATTGAGCTCCAGCCAAGTTCAGCTCCACCCCGCGGCCGTCTTTGCTCTCTCTCCGTCACCAAGGCCCGGGCAATGGAGGAGTATGTGTCGTCCGCTCTACGCCAAGGTACCATCCGACCCTCCTCCTCGCCCGCCGCCGCGGGATTTTTCTTTGTAAAAAAGAGTTCGGGCAAATTACGTCCTTGTGTCGACTATCGGGGGCTAAACAACATCACCATAAAAAACCGACATCCGCTGCCTCTTACCAACTCAGCCCTGGATGCTCTCTCTGGTGCCACCATTTTCACAAAGTTGGACCTCCGGAGCGCCTATAACTTGGTGTGTATCAGAGAGGGCGATGAGTGGAAGACAGCTTTTATCACCCCTACTGGACATTACGATAGCCTGGTCATCCCCTTCGGACTCTGTAACGCTCCAGCGGCTTTCCAACACTTTATCAATGACGTTCTCCGGGACATGTTAGAGAAATGGGTATTTGTCTACCTAGACGATATCCTCATCTACTCCCGCACTGTCGAAGAACACACCCAGCACGTCAGGGCGGTCCTCAAGAGATTGCTCGCCCACCAACTGTACTGCCATGGACCCACAGAAACTGGCGGTGTACGTCATTGGCCCCTACCCAAGACTCTCAAACAACTTCAACTTCAGTTCCCCGCCGACCCTGGACGCACATTGCCATTGACTTCATCACGGGCCTGCGAGTCTCAGAAGGAAAGAATGTCATCATGACCATCGTGGATCGGTTCTCCAAAGTTGTGCACCTGGTGGCCCTCACCGGACTCCCGTCAGCTAAAAAGACAGCTGAGCTGATACTAGAGCATGTACTTCGTCTGCATGGGTTCCCAAAGGACATCGTCTCGGACAGGGAGCCCCAGTTCACTGCACGGTTCTGGAAGGCCTTCTACCGTCTGATCAATTATACCTGCAGTCTCTCCTCTGGCTACCATCCCCAAAGTAATGGTCAGACGGAACGGGCCAACCAACAACTGGAGCGCTACCTGAGATGTTTCATTGCTGACTGCCAGCGCTCCTGGGACCGCTACCTCATCTGGGCGGAACTGTCTCACATCCTCCACGTCTCCTCCGCCACTAAGTTGAGCCCATTTGAGGTATGCCAGGGTTTCCAACCTCCGATGTTCGAACATCAAGAACCAGAGGTTGAAGTGCCCTCGGCTCAACAGTTGGTCCGAAGATGTCGACGGTCCTGGATTCAAGCCAAGGAGGCTATCCAGCGTCCCAACATTTGTTACGCTTCACAACATCGCCGTCGACACCCTCCGGGACGATTGTCCCACACAGATGACAAGGTATGGCAGTCTACAAAGAACCTACACCTTTACACTGAGTTAAAAAAACTCTCACCCAATTCATCGGTCCATATCGCATCACCCTCCGTGTCAATCCTGTCACCTACAGGCTCCAGCTGCCTGCGGTGCTCCGGATCCACCCGGTATTCCACATCTCACAACTCAAACCCTTCACGACGTCACCCATGGTTCCCCCCACCCACCCTGCTCCTCCTCCCCGTATCATTGAGGGTAGTCCCGCTTACACCGTTCGCCAGATCCTTGATTCATGTCCTGGGGGCAGAGGGCGCCAATACCTGGTTGATTGGGAAGGTTATGGTCCTGAGGAGTGATCTTGGATTCCGGCTTGGTTCGTCCTAGACCATTGTCGGGTATCCTCCACCCCAGGACCATCGAGAGTCGGTCCTGGACAGGGGGGTACTGCCATGCACACTCGTGACACGACCGGCACTAGGACCCGGAAGTAGTACAGTTGCGAACCAGGAAGCGTAAAAGGAGACAAAATGACGCTTCACATTGCTCAGTCATTGAGTTCACCCATGCCTTCGCCTACGGTTCGCCGACTATATCGTGAGTACTCACCGATTTGGGTTGTTTCCTTGATTGAGTGTGTGTCGCTAGAACGCGGGTTTATTTATGTAAATCCTTGCTCTTCGTGTAAGAGAGTTCTGAAACTAAAACGCGTGGTTATCCTGCCTACTCGCTTTGGGTTTACCATCCACGCTACACGGGCTAACTGCTAAGGCTGTTGTGTTCATCCCTCGGTTGCTCGTGACACTTATGGTCATTCTCTGCGGATCTATAGTACTGCATATGTGGCCATGCTTTACCCTGAAGTGGCTCCAACAATAGACATACAGTGCATGGCTATATTACAATACGTGCACAGCAAATTCGGGTCGATGCATTGCTACTATTTCATTTTACTTTGATTCCTCAGCATGACCCTGTGTGTTTCCTGAACAGCAGTAGAACTGTCTCATGGGATGAGTCTATAATGGGGCTGAACTTTGTAGCTCTTAGTAAGTGCAAATATAAAGATGGAGCCATGCTTACTGGAGCAGGTAAACAGAGGGGAAGCACACAGTCAGGTCTCATCAATCTGATATTACCGCACACACACACACACACACACACACACACACACACACACACACACACACACACACTTTCCTAACAATATTGTAAAATAAAAATTGTAATGAGTAACCTTGGGAATACTGTTGACGCTTTACTTTAGATAGGGTGACATGGCGACAGGATTGAAGACTTACTTGGTCAATAAAACTCTTTCTGTTCTTGTTTTAACAAAACAATGATTTCAAAAAAGAAATTCTACAGTGACTACACAGAAGCCTGCAGAGAAGCAGAGCACATGTTTTACATATCAGAAAGAGAATACATTTATTAATTCAAAAAATATTGATATCTGTCTTTTAGGGCTAAGCAGTCTCTATGTATCACAATACTGTAAAAAAAAAAATGCCAGTCTAATTATTTCGAAAATTTGAATACAGAAGCTAGTTTAATATCTAAATACAGTGTAATGGATCATGCATTTGAAAAGGTAGCTCACTATTAAAAAGACAGAAAGACACCAGTTTGGTGACTTGAAGCACAGGTGGTTCAGGGGCTGTGATTCCAAGAGAACATACACGCTTCAGTGCTCCTGACAGCCTTCCAAGTCACAAAGTCAGCTGTAAAATGTGTCCTCAAGAACATCTCCTTTCCCAAATTAGAACCAATTAAAGCAAGCAGTCAGGTGAAGAGCTCCAACTGTCTAGTTTCTGCCAAACAGTGGTTATTTAGTCAATTGTGAATTGAAGTAAAGGCTTGTGGCTACAAAAATAACCTTTAATCCTTGTGGTTCCTATGAATGCCTACGTTTAGTCTCTGAATGTGTTACCAAATCAACTATTACTATATTATATTCTGTTAGACTCCCACTGAGGGAACGGGATAAAGGTTATCTGGCAAATTGTTCATTTAGACAAATGGACTAAAGACAGTAATTAAATATCTGTTTGGTTTTACAATTCATATAATATGATATTTAGCCTAACAGCATGTTATAGGGACCAATGGTCATGATCTTGCTTGGGGCAGTGCAGACCCATGGGCTGGCTCTGCTCATTAAAAAAGGCAAACAAAACAAAAGCCCAGGAGCCATATTCAGTCACTCACACATGCTATTCATTCTCTTCAGGAAAAATATCGAAGGTGGGTATGTTAGTGAGGAATAAACAGGATTATTAACACCTTATAGGTTTTCTGACATAGATGAAGTCTCAAGGGGAAACTTTCAAGCAATTAGTTTATTATCAGTCTTAGTACACAGCAGTAATTTCAGATGTACCATTTTCCCTGTAGAACTGTTGAGGTATGAGGTATGGCTTCCAATAAAAACCTAGGCTGTGCTACCAGTCAAGACAGGCTTACTTTAGTCACCATGGATGCAGGCTATCAGTGTAAGGATTTGTGAGGAGAGACTGGATGAGATAAAATGAGGAGGCAAGAGAAGATAATGGGTTAAAAAGACAATAACCTGATCCAGCTTGTCTGATACATACCTGCTTGAATATTATGTCGTGTTGCTGAGGTGAAATTATGTACCTCACATTGACTATGCAATTAATTTTGGACACGCAATGACCAGTTACAGAAAAAGCCTTCAGATAAATTATCTTACCAACATAGAGCCATGATTGTCTAACACAATCACTTCATGCTTAAAATCGCTTAATGTAAAGACTCTTTTAAATTATGAAAAATACAATACACCTCTAAGAAACCATGGCCAGAAGCCAACAGTAAGATATTACAAATATCATAGAGTTTATTTCAAAATCTACCTATGTATTACAGTATATGCACTTGTTGAAGATAATCTATTGTTAACTGTAGGTGGCAAGTATTTTACAGAGGTATAAACACTTCTCTATTCATATTGAGACATATAAGACATGGGAGCCAAGAACAACTAGAGGTTAGCACAAACAGTCTGTTATGGCTTCTTCACTAATTGTGGTCATAATTCATAACAGGGACCAAATACCCAGCAGGCAGAGTTATCACAAGCATATCCATTTTCTGAGGCCCTAACAGTCAGAGTAAGTCCAAAACCAGAAACTCTTTCATATTAGAGAGAGTTATAATTTGATCATCCTTGATTTTAATCCTTATGTTTAGAAAGGTTTTATTTATACGGTATAATAACACCTGCAAAGGTTTCCTGAGCCTTAAAATGGTCAGTAGGCTGGCTGTTCACAGAGTGCTGTATCCAAGCACTCTAATGGAAAGTTGAATGGAAAGAAAAACTGTGGTAGAAAAAAGGTGCACGAGCAGCTGGATAACTGCAGCCTCGAGAGGATTGTGAACAAATCCCAATCAAGAATTCAGGAGAGATTCATAAGGAGTGGACTGAAGCTGGAGAAGGTTCCTCAACCACACACAGACAAAAAGGACTTGCTCAGTGGTTCAAAGTCCATTTTTCAGATGAAAGTAAATTTCATTTGGAAATCAAGGAATCCCATTTGCTTGAGGTCCAGTGAAAAGTTTGCAGTTTAGCCATGTCATCTGCTGGTGTTGGTCCACTGTGTTTTATCAGGTTCAAGGTCAGTGCAGCCATCTACCAGGAAGTTTTGGAGCACTTCATGCTTCTCTCTGCTGACCGGCTTATTGGAGATGCTTCATTTTCCAGCAGGACTTGGCACCTACTCACACTGCCAAAGGGACGAAAACCTGGTTTAAGAACCATGGTATCCAGTGCTTATTTGGCCAGCAAAATTGCCTGACCTAAACCTCAGAGAGAATCTATGGTGTATTGTGAAGGGGAAGATACAATACACCAGACCTAACAATGAAGAAGATCTAAGGCCATTATCAGAGCATAATGAGCTTCCATAACACCTCAGCAGTGCCACAGACTGATCAACTGCAGTAATTCATGCAAAGGGAGTCCCAACTAAGTATTGAGTGCTGTACATGTTCATACTTTCAGTAGTTCAACATTTTGTGTTAAAAATCTTTTTTATTGGTATTAAGTAATTAAATTAAATTTTTCTCAGATAGAGAATTTTGGGTTTTCATTAAGCTGTAAGTCATAATCGTCATTATGAGTTTCACATTTTGAATTGAATTACTGAAATAAATCAACTCATCAGTCATTATGTCATTCATTCTTGAAAACTCTGAAAAAAGCATGTCAACCAAATAATATTTAGTTTTTCTGGAGAATTCAGAAATAATTCAGATTTTGATTATGGTCAGTTTTATAAGCTGAATCAACTCAGCATAACAAAAGAGTTTTTTTCAATCCTACTTAAAATTATTTTTATTTCATTTGATAAAGTATCCTTACTAGACCCGAAAAAGTCCTTGTCCAGAACCAAGGAATCACATTTTCAAATAGCTAAAAACTGATTAAAATATATGAAAATATAGCATTGCATTCTACATAAAATAAGTACATGTTAATTAATTAATGGCTGTAAGAAATATATATATTTTTTACTTTAATTTTTAAATTTCTGAATTTGTGAACATTGTCAGACATTTCTAAACAATAAATAAACTCAGGCAATCATGTGTTCAACCAAAACTCCAAGGACAGCTCCATGACTCCCTTTTTTGTTCTTTATAACCTGTTCAAGCTGCCCAGGTTCTCATAAGTTTGATCATTTTTAACATATAGTTTAAAGATTTGACATAGCTACTGCTGTGGCCACAAACATAACATGTCAACACCATCTGTCTTAAAGCATATAAAATTTATGTAAAATGAATGAATTTCAATCACATAGAAACTAGAAAATTATGCAAAAACAAACTGGCTCTCACATACAATACATTATCTAGTTATCTAGCATAACGTGGAATTTTGTCAACACTGTCAGACGTCAACACCGTCAGGAAATTCATGACAGTGGTAACTTATTGTGTGACAGTGCTGCCTTCTAAAGGAGGTTTTTTTATTCACTATATAAAATACTTTTTACATTTTCTTTGGCGAAACATTTGTTTTTGTTCATTTCTTGTTCAAATTAATGTAAGCCGTGCTATCTAAATCACAATTTAGTGGTTTTAAAAATATGAAAACTGGATTAGAAAAGAGTTTGATGCTAAAACAAATTACAAATGTTATAAAGATGTGAAAGTTGATTCCAAAGTGTTAAATGCTAATAGGTTTGTATCTGTAAAACCGTTTTATTTTATTTTGGATTTATTTTATCAAAATATTTTGATACTTGCACCCACTCCTCCTGCTACTCCAATGTGTCGCCACTCTTTACTTCTGCCTGTCGTATGCGCAGTCACTGTAGACGCTCTGCAGTCTGGGTTTCAGTGCCCTGAGCTCAGCCAGACAACGCTGCCTACTGTTACATTCAATGAGGAATGCCTGTGAAACAATCACAGTATGATGGAAAAATATTTATGATGACACTGCCTGCCATTACATTTGATGAGGCATTCCTGTGAAATGCCCACAGCATGACATACTGTAATAGCTACTCGCATGTGACTACCTGTGCAAACACCACCGCCCACCGGCCATGCACGACCCGCCATCCACTCTCAAACAACAAATAGAATTTCTGTACAGAAAATTCTATACTGTTTCTTTTTCTTTTTTTTATATACAGTATAGATGTCAACACCATCATATAGGAATTTTATATGACAATAATAATAATAATAATAATAATAATAATAATAATAATATGACAGTTAAAAAACATGGTTATTAGATTATTATACATATTAGATGTCTTCAAAGAAATAAATATAATTTAAATGCATCCTTTAATGTCTGGCGTGTTGAAAAAAAAATCCTGTAATGCACTGAAAAAGCTGTCATTTGTAGAAAAATGCTAATAAAACAGTATGGTTGTTCCAAGACAGTGAACACACTTCACTGTTGAAAAATATCTATCAAAATATATGTTTTTAGAAATAATACAGGTGTTTTTATAAAACAGTCAAGAATGACTGATATCGAATTTGTATCGTTCGATATGGCGTTCAGTTGAGCCGCGTAAACGCAGTGCAACTTTAACTAGTGCTGGGGGATTATTTCAATTCAAATGAAAGAAACAGGTGGCATTTATACAGTTTTGACAAGTCGGATGAACAGGGTTATTTAGAGTAGAAATCACAGTTCCGTGCTAAACAATATTTTTTTCCATTTCTGTTAAATACAGTTTTTTAAATTACAAGTTTAATTCAATCAAATTAAAATGTTATTTTATATACATTTTCATTTAATCATTAAGAAGTATCCATCAATGCACAATGAGCTTAATAAAATCCTGCTGCTCTGTGTTCTTTGCTTGTTCGTTTTGTTCAGGCAACTATCCATTTCCCATTGCCCATTAAGTACAGTATACATGATTAAAATAGTCTTTTCAGCCATTAAATGTCATTAATGGACTCCAAGAGGCTCCAAATCACTGAAAGAATGATAATATACAGCAACATGTCCTGTTAACATAAATACCAAGTGTATAACCATACTTTATGTGTTTTTTAAATCTAAATTCCCTATGAACCCTTTTCACATCCTGTTCAACCAAGCCACTAGTGTAAAAGGTTCTGAAATACTCTGAGTACATGAGCATCCATTTTGTCCTGCTTGTTATACAGTACAGCAAATTGGTATATAGCATAAGGTGTGGCCATGCAAGAAACATCACTCATAGCAGTGAATCTTGTTCATCAGACTCATCTGACAACCTGGGAAGGTTTGTTTTCTTTTCATATAAATGGATCAGGTGGATCAGAATTATTAAGAATATTGGCCCCCAGGGATACTCGGCTGCCCAATCAAAATTAATTAGTGTGGTGCAGATCAGTAGTAATGGCACAGATTGTAGTTCTTGGCTAATTTAAGCTTATTCAAACAATGCATTGGTCCCAGCTTTGATTAAAAATCTTAAAAATGTCTTTAAATTTGACTTGTTACTCCTGCGCTGCATGTGTTTGAAATCTACATGTGGAACCTTGCGAGGTTTAGTTTGCTTTAAGACACTTTTTGATGTATGTTTGGAGACACAAAGGTATAAATGATATCCTTTGTAAATAATTTACTTTTAATCTGTTTAACATGAATAGTGCTTGATACATCCTCAGAGATGGTGTGTAGGGAGGAGAGCATGGGGGGCAGAGGATGTACGGTACCGAGTGGGTTTAAAAGGGAAGGGTTTGTTTACTTACATCTAGTACACAAACGCATGAATATATTATTGCAAACATGAGTGAGGATAGAGACCAAAGAAAAACTTGGGCCTAGGGGACAGTGCAGAAGGCAAACACAAAATAAAATCAGGATCCTCCTACTGTATGTACAGTAGCAGGGCAATAAAAGTCCATGCCAGTGCAAAAGCAATTACAATGGAATAAAATATGTTACAGGCTTTGCTTTTCAGGTGAAGCATGCAGAAAATGTATGCAAAGCAATTTCTAAGTAATGGGTGCAAGTGGGTGTGTCTGTAATCAGAAAAAAGGAGGAAAAATTTACTTTCCAATAGATACTGGTTTCCATGTAAATGAATGTGTAGTGTATATTTCTGTTCTAGAAAGGGAAACTAGCTAACTGCTGTAATCTATATCGTACACACAAGAGTGGGGAACAAAGGTGTACACACATTTTGCAAACTCAAAAGCATTGAAGTTAAATATACTGTAAAAGGTTCCTACACTGTCTCTTATGAAGGAACCACTTCTCCAATTGTTAACTGCTGGACATCTAGATTGGCTTCATGGGAACATCGCTGTTGTGATAATAGCAGAGATGAAATAAACGCTCTGATTGGCTAAGACGTCTCATTAGGTGATGCTGCTTTAAGACGTCTTTGAGTTTCTAAACAAATACAAGTTCTTGTTTCATTCATTCATTTATTCATTCAAACCGGCAGTGGTCATAGTGATCTTCTACAGGGTCATAGGAGCCCTTGAGCCTATACCAGGGTACTCAGGGCACTCGGCGCAGTACACTCGTGATAGGGTGCCAGTTTGTCATAGGTCACAAGCACGCACACACTCTCACACACTGCAGGCAATTTGGCAAATGCCAACTAACCCAATCTGCATGTCCTTGGACTGTGTGGGCGTAACCCACCAAAAACAGGGAAGACGTACAGTACAAACTGCAAGCGCACAGACCTGAGGGCAGGATTCAAACCCTTGACCCTGGAGGTGCGAGACCACAGTGCTGTATCATGCTGTGGTCCACATCATCTGGTATAGTGAGACAAGAGCATTTATCTGACAGTTAATGAAATGTAAGAACTCAAAATATTGCACAATTGATTTAGACTTTTTATTATTGCTTTAGGTATCATACTGAGGAATTATTTTAAAACTTTAAACAGTCATATACATCCCGCTGAGTCAGCAGATCAACTCTCATCAATGCCAGCTCAGAATTCTATTCTCTGCATACAAAAGATAGAATGCCCTGTCATTTAGCAAGACCTTAGAGTGTCCTTATTAGATCTGTCCTAGATAAGCTGTCACTATTTTTTGTCTCCCAAAAAAAAAAAAAAAAATCCTTGTGAACACAGTGTTATTCAAAAGGTTTATAGTCTGATGGTTAATATGATCATTGATACACTAATACCCCACCATTTTTTTTTTACCCCAGTGTTAAGAAATATTTATTAAAAATATATCTTTCAGTATGAAATTATTACAATATGTTATGATTAGATCCGTAATCATTCATAACAATACATGCATAACAACATCTATGGTTTAATGTTCTTCCAAAGCAGAATTATATTTAATTTAAAACAGATTTCAAGACAATTCAGACTATAAATGTACCAATACATATGGCACCATTAGCAGGATAAATTGCAATATGTTTCACGGAATCGACAGGACGTGATACATTTCGATGTGCTAATTAGATTAAAATAAATCATTGGCAGTCTGCCTTTAGAGATCTGGCAGACAGCACTGCATCCCACTCAAGACAATTTTTTTTAATTTTTTTTTTTAACAAGAATCCATTCTATTGCTGCAAAGACTGCGTTATTTGGCCAAGCATGATACAATGTTAAGAGATGTGGGCAGAACAGGATATTCTGAGTAAATATGATATTCTCTCACACTCTCACCAAACATCTTCCATCACCAAGCAAATAAAGAGTAAACAGTAATTTAATATCAAGGCTGCACTTCTCTGCCTGAAATTATTTCCACACTATCATAACTGTGACAGTGCTGAGCATCACGTAGGTGGTACTTTTAGATTCTCAGAAAAGCAAAGTTCTAAAAATACAACAATGTACAACTAATGTGCATTGTGCACAGCAAAATATTCTGCATGAGAAGTCAGCAGTGCTATTTTCAAGAAATATGTGAAAAAGCAAGTGCCAGTGTTATATAACGTAATATTAACGATGGTTACATTATACCCTACATAAACTAATTAGGTGGTAAATAAGAGATTTTAGAACTAAAATGCAAAAGTGAAGGGATGTTTTTGCACCATACTGCCATACTGGTCTAAAAGACCAATAATTCACCCACTGCAATGTTCTGCCAAGAATTCACCCACTTGGATTTTCTGCAGTACATGCTGCTCTTAACCCCACACACTGTTACTAAATTAAGGTCCAGTACCGGAGTGATAGTAATACTGGCTTGTCAGTTGCTAGCTTTAATTAGAAGTATCAGATCACCTGCTATCATTAAAACCATTCATTCAGTATGGGCCTACAGTGTGCAAAAATACAAATGTTTCATGGTTTAATCATTAGTTAGAATGCTTAACAGATTCTGAGCTAATCAAACATTTAGCTGGCAATAACATGATGCAACATGATTGCAATACTCACAAAATCTTGATATATACTGTCATTTATCTACACAACATTGTACATTGGCATTTGTCAGTAATTCTTAACCACAAATGCATTACAATTACAGTTTTTCAATAACCACATTCCTCTTTGAGATGGCATGAAGGTGTGCAAATACATCTCAGTATCATTTTAACAAGCAGGAGAGTTAGAGTGGGACAGATCCACCATCATGTTACAGTTTCCCCATGTAAAACAGTGCTTGGCAAAAATGTGACTTATGCCAGGATTGTCAGGTCCTGGTAAAGTTATTTGTGTTTTTCCTCTTCTAAAACATGGAACTCAGACCATGATGGTAATTTAGTTGATGGGTTGTGTCAGGTGTGTTGAATGAAGTACAGTGTAAAACTCTGAAACCCCTATTTTGTTAGCTATTGGCAAGAATATTCATACTTGCTAAATATGATGCAAGGGGCATCATGTCACAGTGAATACTAGAATATTTGCTTTATTTGTATCTACCATAAAAAGCAGGTGAAATCATGAACATGTAGCAAGTACAGATTTGTTTCAGGAATTAAATGTGAGTTTGCTTCGAGTAATCAGGACATTGATGTGTCTCAGGTCAAAAGCCAACAGAAGATACACTTGACTTAAGGTCTACACAATGGCACATAAATATTGTCATCAATTAATATAATTGCTATTAATATATTACATTTTCATCTCATTATACATCCAAGCAGTTAAGGGGCCTTGCTCAAGGGCCAAACTTGGTGGTAGTGGGATTTGAACCCAAGACCTTCTGAACTATAGTCCAATAACTACTGAGCTACCCCCTGACCCCTTTTGCTCTAACGTGTTAAGCAACAACTGGAGCAGTAGCTCTGGTGTTTTTCTAATTTTATATTTATATTTAATATTTGGAAATGTGAAATAATACTATTGTTGATGTAAATTTCTATCTAAATCTGCTAATATATATATTTTTTTATTTAAAAGTTGACTTTACTGCACTGATAAATCATCTACAGTACATAGAATATATGTATAGTATATAGTATATAGATATAGTATATTCCATATCAGAAATGATTAGCAGCACAAACCTCTTTGGAAGATAAAAATAAAAATGCCTACCAATCTCTGCTATCCTTTTGCCGCAAAGTCATGTGCTAACCATTAACTTATAGATTTTCCTCATCAATCTCTATCTGTTCCTTTATTCTTGTTGCCTTGCTTCCTATGGCATGCTTTTTAACTATTTTGGAGCTACAGTATCTCCCTCACAGCTTTGGAGATTAGTGGGTGCCATTAATATGCAAATACAAGTAGGAACAGGTTGCCCTCCACTTTTCCTGTATCAGCTCTGAGACCTCCCTCTGTGTTTCTAGTAGCATTGCCCTGCACACAGCACATTTCTGGGTTAGTGGTCTGTCACTAAAACCACTCAGAGCTAAACTACTTCGTTGACTGGAACACTGATAGCAGACTGAAATGGGAGCTGAGCTCTCTGCTGTTTTTTTTTCCCTGCTGAGCCACCTTTTTCTTTCTGTGTGTGTGTGTGTGTGTGTGCATGTGCGTGCGTGTATGTGTGTGTACTGTATGTGTTCAGCTTGTTTTCCCTCAGCAATTCATTCAGTTTCCACATGTAGCAGGCTTGTGTTTTCACTCATTTACAGGTGACTTTCCCTTGGAATTTCACCCCTTTCTGGTGAGTCACAGAATCACTGCATCCCCCTAAAAACAAAATCCATAGGAACTCCATAGGAATAATGAGCTATAATGAAGGGTTCACATGCATCATTTGTACCAATGCCTTTTCACTGATCATCAGAGAATCAGTTGTCAGAACAGTGGTTTCGTGCACCGGATCCACACTCATGCCACTGGAGCACTTAATTGGCAGATGTGGATCAAAATTCAAATCTAACCCAAGCACAAAAGGTCTGCTTGCCATAAAAGCTCCTGAACAATGATGATAAACTGCTTAAGAAGCCATGAAAGATCTTGAAGCATACAGTTGATTATGGCATCAGATGTAGCTCAGCTGAAATGACTGATGTTAGACCAGGAGCTCGAAGAGCAGGAGCTAATTATCCTGCTTGCTCCACATCAGTTTTATCTGCTGGACTCCTGACCATATCTTTAACCATAACAACAGTGTGCTTTGGTACATGGGGCTGTCCATGTACCATACACTGGTGGCACACCAGAGGAAGCACTATGTTCAGAGCCATAGTGCCCGAAAACTGAATGTAGATATGCTGGTGAAATTGCCTAAAGCATTTGGACACTTCACAAATCCACAGCTATCAATCCTGTGACAAAGCTAATCACTCCTGGCAGACACCTAGGCCAGGACATGGGATGAAACTTATCCAAATAGGTTTACAGTATAGCTGATGCAGGCAAGATTGGCAAAATCACTCTTTAGGCCCGTGGTCCAAGAAGCTCTAAAAAGCAGACCTCATGATTCAGTTTTTGAAATCAGAGCAGCCAAATGGATCATTCAGCTGGCACCCTAAATTGCTATAATTTGGCTTATTGGCCGGGTACAGTACCCACATAAGTTCTGTAGGCTTCATACAAAAATGCCACATTTCTCCTGATAGGTGTCTGAGTACTTTTGACCTTTCAATGACCTACTAATGGTCTGATTGTACCATCGTCCCAATATTTGTGATACAGCATCTGGCCAATTTTCAACCCTATCAACCGGACACTCTTTTCTTTGAAATGTATTTTCATGTGGACGGAGGCAAATTTGAAGAGTTAGACCTCATGGTCAAATCAATTGGTTCTATAAGTCTTAGACTGATTTATGCAAATTCCATACCTTTACATATCCTTTGTGTTAAGGGGGGGGGGGGGGGGCAACAGCCTTTGACTCTGGTGTAATGCACTGTGATACTTGGAGGATGGGTTCCAATGACCTCCACCAAGATCAGTCATGTCCAACCTCTTGCCAGCACACATGATGGTGCTCCATATGATTACATCAAATTCACTGGTAATGCTAGCAACCCAATCATTCTTGCCAGTCACTTGAGGTAAGTCGCTAAAGGCTGTTCCAACTCAAAGGCTTCTAAAATGCTTGGCATGTTAACTCTATTAGCAACAGGAAGCTCCCACTCAACATTTTCACATCAGTGAAAGGGTCCAAGGCTCCAACAAGGTTTTCCCTCAAAAAGAGGACACAAGAGGACACTGTTAAAATAGAAAGTGGTCAGGCCAGTGCTCAAGTTCTTGTTACCCACATTGAGGCACATTCCGATATTTTCTAACAATGCAGTGGAGACATGTACATAAGTAACCAAGATTAAGAGAATGCTCTACACCTTACAGAGAAACTTTAAAAGTGGGCTCACTGACGGTTAGCCAAGCAAAGATCAACTTTCCTGCTGGTTTAGTGAAGTGGTACCATAGTCTTGATGTAAAGCTGATGCTGTGAGTTGAATCCATGTGGTAAATTCCCTGACACACAGACAGCTCCTTATTAAAACCAAGTAGAGTCATTTTCAGTTAAGGTTCTCCCTAGTGGACCCAAACTTGGCACAAGGCACAGTTATCCTCAACTGAGCATGGGGGCTCCTGTAGATGGTCATACATCTTATCCTGCCTTTGCCTACACTATTTGTCATTTTGGGGTGATTTATCTTAAATTTGTGTACCAGCTGATAGAACAAGTAGACCTGTGGAAAGGTCTAAGCAGAATTTGACCTTTCCACAGGTTATCACTACATCCTATAAACAGGCTAGAAGCTCAGTCCTACAGAAGCGCAAAATTCCCAAGTACTGTATTTTTCATCCCCATGGCCACTATTGAGTTACATGGCCACTGCAGTACAGACGATTGCTTTATGACTACACCAGCTTTCTGTAAAATTTCACAAAAATGTGCCAATTAAACGTTTGCCAAAGTGTCTATATTATTCATCAATTATTCATCTGCAATTACATGCTGTTCATTCACTAAACCCACAATTATTTTGGTGCACTGCAGACCTCATTAAAATCCCTTTATTAAAATGTATAAAAATGTTTATTGTCTTTGTTTATTGTCTTTCCTATATTCATATCAAAACTGTATATATTAAAACTACTTAGAATTCTAAATTAAATAAACACTGAAATGCTATTTAACCTTAATTGTTTATATGTGATGTCTTGTACAAAGCAATTATCTTTTTTTCCGCCAATGTTCTGCTCAACACACCAGTGCAATTGTTATTCAGCAACAACCCATAAAATCGAAAAAAAAAAGGAGAAGAAGGGGTGCTCACAGAAAATTAGATAATGTTGCAAGAAAATGGCAGAAAATGCAAACTGTTTTTATTTGTTGCAAAAACTATGGTATATTTTTAGTGTGTCATTTTCAGACCATTTAACACTTAATTTTATAAGTGTGGCCGAGTTCTGAATTGAAAACTTCAAGAATTGCAATGGTCCTGCCAATAACCAATAAATTCTTGTTTTCCCCTGCTATGAACAGCAGTTCCATACTCATAATCATAATCACACCAGCCAGGTACAGTACAGGAGCCATTTCTAACAAATGCAGTAATAACTGCTAGTGGTATTAGAACACTTTACGTACTGTGCTTAAATAAATAGGATGAAGCAATCTGAGGGCTGGCACTATAATGTTCACAAAGTGCTTATTCGTTCCTTGGACTACTTTTGGTAGGTAATAACTCCTGCATACTGTACCAGGAACACCCTAGAAGACCTGCCTTTTAGGAGACCCTCTAACTCAGCATTTTAGACATTCTGGTCTCTAAGATGCTGAAGCTTGTCCAGTTTTTCTGCTTCTATCACATCAACTTTCAAGAACTGACTCTTCACTTTATGCCTAAAATATATTACACATTGACAGGTGTCAATATAAAGAGACATTCAGTCTTACTCACTTCACTTGTCAGTGCTTTTAAATGTTATGGCTGTTCAGTATACTGTATGCGCTGAGAGCTTGAAAAGGGAAAACAATTTCTATTCATTTGATATAATGTTAATGTTAAAGTACAGAAATAAAGAAGGGACATGAGCCCAAGGTTAGCACAATTATGTTTATTTTTTAACAGCAGTGTAATACACTGTATATAACAAATTATAGTTTTAGTCATGCCAGTGTGGTAAAAATAAACATTTGCCCCCACCCTCTAATGTTTTCATAATATCTTTTTACACTCTGATAAAAAGGAAGTCTCAGATACATGAAAAAGAGTTTAATAAATGCAGTGTCTCACGCAATCCAAAAGCGAGAGCCTGGGCAGAGTCCTTCAGTCAAAAGACAAAGTCCTTTTACAACAAGTAAATGCTGTACCATGCAGCAGAGCTGTCTAGTGTATTAATATGATATAGAATATGGAGGCGAAGTAGCATGCTATATTGTAAATCCCCTCCTTTTTAAACAACGCCCAACTGTAGATCATTTATAATACTTGGCTGCTGTGTTTGCTGACTACACACAATGGTACAGTATGACTTGGTGCATCATCTATGCTGTTCAGCACTGAAAGTCTTCCCAGGTCCTCTCGCATTTTGTACATGTGTGAAAAAATCTGCAGCAAAGTACCACTTTGGCAAGCAAACATCATTCTCACTGGCATCCAGTTTTGGACACATCAAAAATGCAGCATGCAGTCAAACGGCCACTTCTCTCCTGTGCAAAGGTCTGTAGCTCCACTGTGCATCAGGGAAATGGAGACAGACACGAACCTTCCCATTTAATAGTTCTAAAGTTTTGAGTAGTAAAAAAAAAAAAAATAGATTATAACATAAGACTGAGGTCAATGATGTGAGTCAACGCCAATAGAAATGAGCAAATACTTTTGTTAAAACAAATAATAATTTGGCATCTGTTATCTCTATGGTCATAAAATGTAATATTCATGTTACAGTCTGTGTGCTACACTCTCTTGGGTCATGTAGAGATAAACAGTAACTCAGTTGGCTTGCACAAAAAAAAAGGAGCAAAACTACTGCCTCGTGCTACTTTATGTTTTCTCAGTAAAGGCAAAGTCCCACTGTAAAAAAAAAAAAAAATAAAAAAAATAAAAAAAAAACCGTTTATGCAAAAAGTTAATAATATAACTATTACATATTTTTAATTTTTAAAAAAAGGTGTACGCATTATTTTCTGCTCTTATACACCAGTCCCTGTGTATAAAGTACTCAATCTCAAATCGACACTTGAAGCCTGAGTAAAATGAATCGTGACAAATGATGCACAATAAGAAATGCTGAAGCCGTGTGTTTACCAAGAGAAACTTTTTGAAATAGTTAATAACTGCCAACCCCATTTATATCAAATAAGAAGGGGGGGAAAGGAATTAACAGGAAGGGATCAGCTGTGTATTATGAGGTCAAGATTAAGGTTATGCTGACAGATTTGTGAAAATTTGTGAAGGCTGTTATCATGACTCTTCCTGTACATACCCACCTCACCTCCTTACACAAACAATTACAATATATCATTTGCTCAGGCTTTCTTTGTTACGCATCTTGTCCAACACAAAAGCTAATACCAGCGCATATGCTTTTTTTTTATTTTATCTTTGGATACCCTGATTTTCTTGAGCAATGACATGACCGTGTTAGGATTCCTCTATTAACAGCAATCTTAACATAGATCTGTGTGCAGATTGAACCATTTGCACATATGAGTAGAAAATATGTATCTACAAGGCCTGCAATATTTCATGTACGTAAAAGTCAGTGTTTTCAGTATGTATGTTCTCCAAGTGTTAGTTATTAAATGACTGAAAATACTGTACCTAGGACTCATAAATAGACACCAACACTACTTTAACTGAAAAGTTATTGCTGCTTTTGTTAAGGCCAGGTACATATAATTAAGCAAATTTCTACAGAATGACATTTTGTTTTTCAATGTCATTAAATTTTATAACTGAACATATCTAAAGTATAATACTACATTGTGAATATTCAACATGAATTAGTTGGTTTGAATTTCAGGGTCTATGCTATTCGCAATATACAGTATGCATACAGTACTATGCAAACATCTTGAACCACCCTTTATTCTTTATGTATACTAATTAATAAATATACTAGTATGCTGCAGTATATACTAGTATGTTAATCACCATGCTGATCATCTGTTGTCATATGCATCTGTTTCTCACTGGTTCATTCCATAAGTCAGATGTTTTTAGTTTTTTTTTATGCTTGAATGATTCATGGGTCCATGTGTTGCTTATTTGTCTGTGTGACAAATAACTTCCCCTGAAACTGGTCTGATAACCTGGACTGGAAAAGAGAGTCAAAAAGCCCTTCAGGTAGCCTGAAGAACTATTCCTACTTGAAAATAATAATAATAATAATAATAATAATAGTAATAATAATAATAATAATAATAATAAAAGCTCACATTTTGGAAGCAAAATATTAATCAGTGAGTGGTTGCTCAAGACTTTTGGACAGTATTCTGTATGGGGAAATTATATTAATATTTCTTAATCATTTAGCTGACTTCATCCTATTAACCTGAGTTTGTGCTGTTGACTCAAATTCCCAATAATCTACTTCATAAATTAGATAAAGAAAAAAACTGAACTTGATGTAAGGAATACTGTATATACCATGTTCTAGATAATTGTGCACTAAGGTTATGGTAAAGTGCTTGACTTGAAGTTCTAAAACCTAGTGAGACTAAAGCTCAAGTGTTTTGGAAGAGAATGTAACATAAATAGCACTAGCAATAAATGAAAATATAATAAAAATGTGTGGGTTTAAGGGAGATATCCCTTGCTTTTCTAATCGTAATATATCCAACTATATCCTTATATCCTTGGTGCCCTCTTCAGCTACACGTTTCCCATCATACAATTCTTTTCTAGTTAGTTTCAGAATGTTAATTGTTTCAATGTAAAGTCAAAGTGAAATGAACACAATAAGAAAACAATAAGAGAACAGCTTCAAAACAGCGTACCAAATTATCATCTTCAATGTTTACATTAATGTACCAAAAGGACCTATTACCCATGCAGAAGAAAGTATGTTCATGCTTATGGTAATATAGACATGGGTATATTCATGCTTCTGACTTCTTCCGAAATTTAGCCCATACCATACCAAGTTCAACATTTAGTTCGGTTTAGTTCTCCCTTTCATGTCAATTATTATTACAAATCTGGCATGCGCTTACATCATACCAAAGGATTTACCCACTCATCTCACATTCTCTTTGTCAAATTTATATGCTAGATTTAACATTAAAATATTGCTTCATGGGTAGAGGTTGACAAAAATAAGAGCTACAAATCTCTTTCTATATTAGAAGACAAAAAATAATCTTGTTTTGATATCCATCTACAGTCTGCATGCTATGATTTGTTGAGTGTTAGACACACTTAAAAATAAACATGACATGGGGATATGTGGGGGGAAAGAGTGTGAAAAGATGCAACTAGACGAGTAAGTCTGCAGAGGTGTTTTGTTCAAGCAGTGCTACCCAATATCACACCAAACCATTACAGCTCCTGTGTGTACCTTGCAGTGCTTCTGCTCTTGAAGGTAAATGCCCTGAAATATTAGTCAGTCAAGAGACAGTCCAGCACATAGGGTCAGTATAAAAATTGTCTTGTTAAATAATTTTGCATGCAGTCATAAATGTACAAGCAACTCTATTCTTAAAGTAGACTTCGTTGGCAGGCCAGATTCCAGCTGGACATGCATCTATTTACAGTAGAAATAACTTTTACCTCTTCCAACAGATATTGGGAAGAGGTAACATTATAAATAAACCCACTGACCTATAATAAATAAATAAATAAATAAATAAATAAATAAATAAACGTTTCTCTCTTGATTCAAAAATGTCCATCTTCTCTGTCTACTTCAGGACTAACAGGTCTTGAGACAGTGAAAATGTCCTGGCATTTGAGTTTGGTTTTGGGGGTTGAAGTCTGTGGAGGTGGGGTTGATCTCCTCTGCTCTGAGAGCAGTCTTAAAATCTCCCCCACCTGGGCTTCCAGGACAGACAGACGACCACTCAGGGTCTGAATGTCTCCTTTAAGTTCCATCTTAGCCTCTTGCAAGGTGCTTTGAAGGAGAGCCTGCTCAGGCACAGGTAGGAAAGGAAGACCTCTTGTGGTCAAGGCCCCTATTCCAGGGCTAGGCTGCTCAAATGGGCTCCGCTCCAATGGGCTACGAGAGTCACCTACCCTGTCGATGCGTAAGTCACTTTTGGTGATACCACTGTCACAAGAATCAGTCTTGTGTAGTGCACTCTTCTCATCTGCTCCTTCAGTGCCTCCATCTTCATTGTTACTCCTATTTATGTCTAAAGTGACTGAAATGGGTTCTTTCCCATCAGCCCCCTGTTTTTTGGCATCTTCTGGGAGTTGTCTCAGTCCCTGGGTAACATCTCCCCACTCCTCCTCCCTCTGCGGCCAATCTGAATTAGATGGAGGCGCAATTGAGGCTCTATTTTCTATGTTCCTGAGACGCATCCATCCCCGTTCACCACCACCACCACCAACACCCCTGGGTCGAACCTGACTAGTGAGCTTTAGACAGTTTTGGTCAACTACACTGAGGCTGGGCTTAAGCTCCATGGCCTCATGGCAGGTCTTCCCACTGGAATCCTCTGTTTGAGCATATGCCAGGGAGCTTTGAACTGGGGTTATCTGTGAAACAGTCACAACTGTGGAGCCACCATTACCACTGCCTCCACCCAATCCAGGAGCCCCATTTTGCATAGAGGGTCCATGGTGATGATGGAGTGAATGGTGCACCTGATATTGGGGCTGAGGATAATGATGCTGTTGATGGTGGTGGTGGGACAGTTGGTGGAGTTGGTGCTCCACATGGAGCTGGTTCCTCTCTAGGTCAGGCAACAGGGAGCCTTGTGCTCTCATCTCTTTCTGCTGTTTGAACTTCTGGAAGAGTTTGCGGACTGGATGGTCCACAGGAATGGAGAGTGTCACTTCATTTTTCTGGTGTCTCCTCTCCTCCTCCTCTTTCTTCACATCTGCGATTTTACGGAAGATGATCTGTAAAAAGGCAAAAATTTTTAATTCAGATTTGTGCACCGCTAAGGCCGATTTGACCACCGCATAATCCATTTGTTAAGGGCAGAAAACTTTATATTTCTATAAATGCAAATTAGTAATATACTGTATACAGAACAAGCACACAATTCTCAGTCTGACCCATCATTAATGATAACTTTAAGAATGCTGGATGTACTGTTATGGTATAAACGTACAAAAACTCAGCAGCATCCATGAATTTTGAAATTATTATTTCAAATGTGTTTCTTTTACAGGTATATTAAAGGGCATATTCTTTTTGTGCTTATTGTAAATAGTTTGATTATTATCACAGAACATTGTGAGTTTTAGTTGACCTTTTTGTAAGATATTTAAGCATTTAATATAGCATGGAAAGGTCCAACTGCTTATTCACTAATCAATAATCAATGTTCTTTAAACATTGACTGTTGGATGTACTACAGTATACATGTAAATGGTCTCAGTACACTTCTGCATGCAGAATATTTTAAGCTCATCTATAGTCTTAAATTGCATGTGGACTTCCTTTAATACAAACCAGTTCAGGTTTTTAGTAGTCTTTAATCTGAAAGCAGAGATGATTGTTGCAACAGTGACTTAATCTTTCTTTAGCCATTTTCTGAGTTGATTCTGTAGCAAGTCTGGCTCATCTACTTATTGAAAGCTCTATCTATGACAAAGTACATTTTGGCAGATGCAACAAGGTTTTGGCTTGAAATATTGAGGTACTTATCACATTTTATGATGCCAAAAGACCCAGAACCACCAATCCTTAATCTTTAATTACACCCTGAATAGTTTACAGAGGGGTATCAGATGCATTTTCTGGTAAGCAGTTTAATTCGGAGCAAAACATGCTGATGAAGTACATGACCAAAGCATTTTATTTTAACATATTTGATCATTATAAAGATAGCTGAAGTTCTAATAATGCTTGTCAAAATGGAAGAATAAATCAGGTGCTGTGTTTTGGAAATGCTCCCAGGACCAACTTTTTTGGCGATGCTTTTAGACAGCAGAATGTTGGAGTATATTTACAACTTCACGAATCAACCCAACGGTGGAATTCTAAAATGGTAACCTTTGAGCACTCTGGGCTAATTCCTCATAAAACTTCAACTGTTACAGATACAGTATATAAAAACTTTTGTTATAGCTGTATTTGTGCTGATTTATGGAGGTCAACAGCCTGTTCCCTCTCATGCATAGAAGGTTCTGTTAAATTTATTTATTTATTTATTTATTTATTTATTTATTGTTTTTATGAAAATTTTAAAATATAATTTCAAGAATATATTTAAAATATTGTTTGGGGGTGTCAATAATATTAACTTGCATACTGTATATTTTCTGAGAGAAAATACTATTAATTACAATCAGTGGAACTTTTAATCATTGTGCATGTCTGTCATTTCAGCTCATTATCATGAAGGGATCCTTTGTATTTTTTGCATAGTCTCTACACTGAGCTCCATCAAACACGTCTAGAGTTATGCCAAATGAAACGGAGTGCATTCTTAATTTCCATCTTTTATATATTTAAACTGCAAATAGCTAATAAGCAACACACTGTCCTTCAGGAAGGTAAAACTTGTATATGAGTCGATCTTCTGTGGGCAAGAAAAAGCAATGTAGCCTTTGGCAAACCAACACTTGATTTCTGACCCAGACCGTGGACCTCTCCTTCTGTATTACCTCTCTTCAGCTATGGGTATGTATGTGCCAGAAGCTTTGATCGCATATGTTATTAATTAGGCAGTGCTAATTAGTCACTTGGGCTTCTCTCTAGGAGCCCCAGGGAAAGCTGCATGGCCCAGTCTGGAATAATACAGAAGACATTCTCAACAGAGCTTGTTATTTTTAATAAGGTTCCAATCACATTATCTAATGACCATCTCAGGTTAAGCATTTGGATTTTGTTTGCACTTGCCCCCTCTATGTTGCCTGCTTTGGGATACAATTCAAATAATTAGCATAAAAAATTATTTTCAACTTTGTTCACCTGTATTACTGTATTATATTATATTATATTACATTACATTACATTATATTACATTACATTACATTATCAGCCATGCCAACCTTCTGATCAATAAAATTTTAGAGATCACTAGTGAAATGAATTGTGATTAAATATGAGCTTCTCAAAAAGTGCTTTTTTAATTTAAAACCCAACGCGGACATTATTTCTGTAGAGTGGTATCTCAAAACGATATTTCAAATCACAGAATGATTGGCAGAGGTGTCTTGCTTGCAAAGTAAGGATAAAATGTACTGAAATATGGGATATGAATGACAAGCCAAACATTTACTGTATATACACACATTTCAAATTGAAAACATCACATGGGTGGCATATTTATAATGTAGCTACAGTATAGTTTTAAAGATGTTTTAGAGAGTAAAAAAAAAAAAAAAGCTAGCAAATTAAAATAAAAAAGTCACACAGCCCTGGTTCATAAGTTGTACCTAACCTAGTACCTAAGGTCAAATGATAATACCAGCAATGTACTGTAAGGAACTAACTCATCTACTGTAAGTTAAATTGGATTTCACCAATGAGATTTTGCTTTCCAGAAATCAGAGCAGATAATCTGATTGGAAGAGAGGCATTCCACAAGTAGTGCTACAGAGCATAACAGCACTGGAACGTATGACATTACGTATCACTCCGTAAAGAGGCGAGAGCAGCTGCCTGCCAAAACCCACATTTAAAACCTTGTCATCTTGTCATCTTGAACAACAATTTTTCTCCTTAGTAATTGCTTCTTAGTCGATCTGAATTTCCTTTGAACTGTCATGTCGTTCTGCTCATGGCTAACATGAGCTACAAAGCTAACTAGTTCCAAACACAAGGCTGAATCCCAAATCCCTCTCAAAAAACCTGATCAAGAACATTACCTGCTGTGTGGAACAACCTAGGTACTAGTTTTCCATTTAACACTATTTGGGATTCAACTTTAATATAAAATGAGAGTTACAGGACTGTCCCACCACCTCCAAGGTTTCTCCTCACCTTTTGACTACATAGTATCAATAAGAACAAAATGACTTTCACCCCTGTTAATTACACTAACTGTGTTTGTCAGTCACTGAAGGATGTGTGTTATATAAAAGCAATCTCACACTTGAGGTCACACTGGTGTATTGAGTATCAGCACGGCTGTGACATCTTTGGCACTCAGACTGAGGCCTTAGGCTGAAATTCAGCATTCCCTCATATGTGATATTGCTTAATTGTACAATCTATAGTAAGTCCACTCCAAAAGCTATAACTAATAGTTAAAAAGCCGATCATGGAAATAATTTGCCAGGGGTTTAAAATACCACAGCTCTTTT
The DNA here is from genome assembly GCA_011419295.1 of Clarias macrocephalus. Classification (NCBI taxonomy): domain Eukaryota; kingdom Metazoa; phylum Chordata; class Actinopteri; order Siluriformes; family Clariidae; genus Clarias; species Clarias macrocephalus. The sequence goes on along the minus strand of JAAGKR010003439.1, from coordinate 44,207 downwards.
AATGTGACCATAACAGGCTGTGTAAAATAGCATCACAGTAACTTTACTGATTTTAAAAATGTCATCTCCTCAAGGCAAGCAATGGGCCATGATGGTAAAAATAGAGCCAAGAATGTCATGTGACTCTTCATTATCCCTGTGCAGTCTTTCAGCACACTGCATTTCTGCAATCGCTTGCCATTTCCCATCTTCAGGAAGATAAATAATAAATTTAGCTCCACTCTGCCATTAGATTTAAATACCACTTATTATTGACCCAGTGAGATGGCAGTGGCAAAGAGAAAGAGAGTAAGCAAGGAGCACAGATGGAACAACAGACAACACAAATAATAGAGATCAATAATAAGAAATAATATAAACAAGAGCTATAAATGATACAGAGAAGTTGCCAAGAACCAAAGGGACATTTTACTACTTCTTTTAGGAAAATAATTAAGAATTATAAATAAAAATGCAAACATAATTCAATAGTACTGTGTTAAAATGGTTACAAACCAGTGGACAATATTCAGTACTATATTTAGAGCTGCAACTTCAGGTTAAAACATATTAATATTTACACACAGTAGTAGTCGCTTAAGTTAATTCTCTAGGTACCCCATATAAATTATTATTATTCACGTTTTGAAAAAAAAGTACAAAGGAACTTATATAAAAAGGATGAGATGTTTCATGATGTAGTGGTATCAAAAAGAGAAGATTTCTTTAGTGTCTAGACCACTATCTTTAACAAGCACTTGCCTTTAGGCCAGATAAAGGATGATTGAAACAGATGAAGAACATTGTTTTTCATAAAATGTAACATAAAATCAAATGACAAAACAAATCATAAATAAAAAGACAAGACTACCTATGAATGTAATTATCCTAATTATAATTATGAAGGTACTTAATTATCTTTTTTCATTTTTGGAAACTATGGCTTCTGTCCTCATTATTCAGTGAACTAAAAGTAGCAGTGTTAAAAAGTGTGAAGTATAGGCAGAGGCGAAACATCAGGGTCTACTGTTGACATTTGCAGCAAATGGTGGAAAAAGTACAAAAAGACTGTACTGGAGGAAAAGTAGAGACACCCCAGGTAACTTATGGTAGAAGTCCTTCATTTACATTTCTCTTTGAGGAAAAGTAAAAAGTACTTACATAAAAATCTACTTAAGTCCCAAAAGTACTGAGCTTATATTAGCTCATTAGCTTTCAAGTCATATTTAAATACTCTCTCTCTCTCTCTCTTCTGCCAGACTGTCTGTAACCACCTCCATTTCTGATTTCAAACACCTGCTACATCATTGATTGTTTCACAGAGGGAAAGCACATAATTATAGTAGCCAGCAGATGGTAAAAGTAACAAATATGCACTAACAAAATTACTCAAGTAAAGTAATGTATGTATATATATGTAAGTAATGTACATATATATACTACATACTACATATATACATACTATATATATATATAATGTATACTACTATATATGTAGTAATGTATGCTTACGTATGGTAACAAAGTAAATGTATAATACCTACAGTAGTTATGTTACACCCCTGCTAGACAGGCCTAAAAAATACTGTATTCACACAATTTGAAGTGTCACATGATGTACTGTAGCTACTTTTGTCACACCCTTATTTCACTATTTTTGGTAAAATAATAAAATAAAATTACGTTTCTATTACAGCATTATATCGTGGGCTCTCCTTTATACGAAAATGCATGCAGGTTGATGGGTAAGCCTTCCAAGCATCCATCTGCTGCACCTCACTTTACAACTTTACACTTTTATCCCTATAAAATTGGGCCGTTTTGATGTGCAGTGTCTCTACTGAATTATGATCATCACCACTGTCCTCTGTGTGAAAAATCAGGATGATACAACTAATAGTGTAAAATATATATACTGTAGTATATTTATTAAGGCCCTCAACCGGCAGAAAATTTCCAGTGTGCTACTGTATATTGTGGCGCACTGGAACGGCAGAGCCATGGGTCACATGCTCATGAATATGTCTGCACCTGGTTTGTCTTCTTTACAAATTTTTTTTCGTTTATCTTGCGATTATTGTGTTCTATCAACTTTGCTGATCTGTTTGTTTGTTATAGTTAATGGTAATTATCTAGTAATTTTAGTTTCTATTTCTAGAGGATGTTTAGTGTTGGTGGTTTCCCATTGATTATCAACAAGTTGTTATGTTGATATTGCTTAAAAATCAAGCAATAATAAATCAATGTTCAAGGTCAGGTTTAGTTTTACTTTCTTTTTTTTTTTAACATTGCATGCATAACTGTTCCATTTGCCTGAGATCTTAATACCAAAATAATTTTTCGTATTAATTCCTCATTGTGATTCCTGTGAGGCATACTTGAGAGCATTTCTGTAAATTCCATAACCAGTTAAACATTCAAAAATACAGAATGTTGACTAGTGTAGCTGATCAAAAGAGTATATAACAATAATTTTAAAAAAATCTTCAAGAACCACTTCAATCTCTGTATTTTACACCTTATTACTGAATTTGAGAGATGAGCTTGAGGTCCTGTGCAAGATGTAACTCACGCTCACTCATTCATGGTCTATACCACTTTATCCTGTATTCAGTGTCGAGGGAATTCCTGGAGCCTATCCTAGGAGACTTAGGGCACAAGGCACACACACATACACTCACTCACACTCATTCACACACTACGGGCAATTTTGGAACACCAATTAGCCTAATCTGCATGTCTGAGGACTGTGGGAGGAAACCGGAGTACCCGGAGGAAAGCAAGGTACAACTAATGGACTGGTAATATGCCATATCACAAGTAAAAATAAAAAAAATCTTGAATATAGTTATATTTATCTACATGTCCTAAAAATAAGATAAGAAAACAATTCTAAGATTATTGTACATATTTCAGACAAATTTTACCAAAAAATTTAAACAAACAATTATTTTGGTATTTGATAATTTTGCTAGTTTTAGAAATTTCTTTGCACGAAAACAAGAAATTTCCACAACAATCTTCATAATATTTGACTGTGAATAAGTGTAATAATCTTATATTTAGTTTTTAAATTATTTTTATTTTTATTTTTATTTTAAAAAAGCATACAGATAAATTTAACTCTTTTCAATATATTTTTTTATTTGCTGAGATATCATTTCTTGCAATGCAGGCATTTTCCAGGCATTCTAGTGCACCTTTAAAATTTTATTTAAACATTTATGCAATTTTTATTTTAAAAATGTATTTATAATAAAAGAAAGAAACAGAAGCAGGGTGGGAGTGTATTTGAAGCAGCAAGTCATTATTAACTCAGAGGCAGCAGGGAGGTAGTATGTGTGCCATGCCATGGTGACAATGATGATGACTAATTCAATTAATGTCTGTGACAATAAGATAACAGAATTGTAATGCCAGCATTATGCAGTACAGTTGTTACTTAGTCAGTACTCAAATACTGTAGCAAAAGCTATTTAGCATTGTTTTAGCATTGCTACCATGCGCAGCTAGCATAGTTCCCTTATGCAGTCGCAACTTTGGTTGACTATTATAAAGTTATCTATCTAACATAATTTGGTCATTATTGTGTTTGCCTAAGCCCACGTTGCATATCACATTATTGTAATATTATCTAAATTATTAGAGGGCTAAGGGTTGCTTTGAGGCATGAAAATGATTACTAATACACAGCACCATAGCTCTGCACAGTTGTCAGTGTGAGTGCTCAATTATGAATAAAGTGATTGGAACCATTTTTGTGTTTGTATGGTGACAAGCTTTTAATTGAAAAAATAAATAAATAAATAAATCCCCAGCCAGGAAGTCCCCGTTTGCACTAGCGTCTAGGTCTGCTTAAATACACCGAGACTGATCACAGCATAACTGTTACTTAGCAGCAGAAAATGTCAGATGGGGAAAGGAATCAGAGAACCCTATGCCAGATGGTATTGTGCATGTGCGCGCACACAAACACACATACACACACACACACACACACACACACACACACACACACACACACACACACACACACACACACATAAAAGGACATCGACTCACACATTCTGGATGTGTAGAATATTATCTGTGCGTGTGTTCGGGTCAGTCTATACCAGGCATTTATTCTCTATTTATTATTTTGATCCAGTGCCTGTTTTCCAGATTTATGATCCTGCCTCACCCCATTGACATTGTTGGCTCATTGCCTGACCTTCATCCATTTTATGTTTTTGAATTCTCATTCTGGTGTTTGTTTTTATTGTTGCATTAAATAAAATCCTCTTAAAGTGAACTCGGGTCCACCAGCACGGTTACTGACAGAATTGTATGCCAGCAAATGACTTTTTGATGCATACAAGGTGTTGGCAGTACTTCCTCTATTAGCTGTACTAAACCAATGCACAGATCGCTCATTGGCCATCCTTATAAATACCCTAGAGAACCGGTGGAGTGCAGGCTTCAGAAGTCAGGGGTGTTTTTGAACGTACCAAGATCACTCATTGCCATTTTTACCGAAAATGATCTCACATCGGCTAAGACAGTCATAAACAAGGAGGGCAGAATGTAGCTTCCCGTGACCACTTCCTCCAGCATCTCTGGTGCTTTGCTTGTGCTATGGGGAAAAATCCCACTGTACTAACTAGGAGACAGGGTGTGGCTCATCACCAGCGCCCTCCGCTGAGGGGTGCAGGAAATTAAGCCGTCATTACTGTTGATAAGCAAATCCAAAAACATCCAGCACATCAACAGCATCATTCTATTTTGTATTGAGCACTGAAGGATAATTAACCTATCTGGTTAAGTCTTTCCTGGACTCATGGCACATGGAGGGCTCCAGTACGTCTTCGAATGTAAGGCTTTGGACATGAGAACTTCTGGGCTGCAGTCTTCTACAGTATGTTCTAGACCCCCTACTGCAGCAAGACCTTTACAGTATGCCTGCCACCAGAGCTAATCTCTACCTGAGGACTACAAAGAAGATTGTTTCCATGTCCTGCACCTTTGGTTTCGTCAAACATGGATGCAGAGGACTCAGCTTTCAAATAACACACTCCAGTTCACCTTAATACTGGCTATGTATGTGTTAGTTCCAGATAGTTCAGTAACTCTTACTATTATGATTGTTTTAGATTTATTGGCTAAATACAACCCGCTTGCATTCACTTTCATGTGGCACATGATGTACATGTTTTTTTTTTTAAGTATTCTTAAAACCAAACCAAGACAAAAACTTCTTTACATAATACAATTATTCTTATTCAATTATAGCTCATTTTCTGTTTACGGTGGCAGTTCGTGACCATTACTGTACAAATTGTATTATTTTGTTGACATGGTCCATAATTCCCCATGGTATGTCAATTTTATGCCAATTTTACATGTATTCCTATTTTGATTACAAGTTTAGCCTAATCATGCCATGACTGGCACAACAAGAGTAAAGACTGCCAAAGCCTATTCATCTAGAATTTGTGGGAACTAATCTTCACCCATATAGTACAAATGAAAACCATGCATTATTCATGCAGACAGATTTAGCAACATGAGGCAAGTAGGCAATATGCGTTTGCACAGGCATCCAATATAAATGAATATTTCTATTATTTACACCATCCATTTGCTTTTGCATCACCTGCAGTGTCATAAGCTAAACAAGCGAAACAATAATGAATGCATTTGATTAACACTGTTTTTTAATGCGTGATAATACACAACATGTGCGATCATCTTTAATTACACTACAATCCAAAATAATATACTGCAACAACAGAGACCTGAGAACTGATGTAACAGAGATGTAAATTTATAATATAACAGCGCCTAATGACTAAATATTAAGAGAAATTTACCCCTTAAATCATACACTGAATAATTACTTGTTCCAGCTATTCATAATTATGACAATTAGTGCAAAGCCCTGTCTTTCTAGTGGAAAAAAATAATGTCAGCAGCTTTCACTTCTGTTTTGGAGAAAAGTGAGAATAAAAAGTGACACTAACCTGGGAATTAAAGATTCATAATGACCTCTAGGCATGAAGATGAAATTTAAAGTGAGATTTTTTTTAGTTCACCTTCTCTACTTGCCATTATGATTTTTTTAAATCTAAAAAAAAAGGTGATACTCACTCACTCATCGTCTATACCGCTTTATCCTGTATTCAGGGTCGCGGGGCGCCTGGAGCCTATCCCAGGAGATTTAGGGCATGAGGCAGGGTACACCCTGGACAGGGTGCCAATCCATCGCAGGGCACACACACATACACACACTACAGGCAATTTGGGAATGCCAGTTAGACTAACCTACATGTCTTTGGACTGTGGGAGGAAACCCACCAAACACAGGGAGAACATGCAAACTCCATGCACACAGAGACGGGAATCGAACCCGAACCCTGCAGGTACAAGGCGAAAGTGCTAACCACTACACCACCGTGCTGCCTTGAGGTAAAACTGTTCAGGTAATTAATTTTTCTTTATCTCAAGATTCAGCTGACTGATTTTATTTCTGAAATCCTCAGGGCAATGCTTCCCCCTGAAATAGAAACTGGTATCGAACCATGCAGCCTATGTTTGAGAGGAAAAGCCCTGAAAGAATGAGGCAAGTCATGTAAGCACTACACTTCCAAAAACACATCCAGACTTGAGGTTGAGAATCCAGTGTTGTCAAATATATAGTATAGTTGGCTTATTCCCAAGCTAAAGCCAGAGGGATAATGGAAAAAGCAATTTTCCACTTCAGTCATCTGAAATAACAAATGACACACAAAAGCGCGCACAGAAGATTTTTATGACCAAAGATATAAAGAGAATTACTAAAATAGGATAACAAAGTTAAAGCTAAATTAGCCACAAATTACACTATGTGTGATCATCAATAAATAAACAGGGAAGAAGGATGCTAAAAAACACACTGAGATGAAGGAAGCAGGGAAAAAATTTTATTACAATATAACTATAATCAAGTTTTAGTCAGCAGAACTATTTAAATTCCACTGCAACAATGGATGTATTTTTAGTACAATATTTCTATTTTTAAGGAATAGCTTTCTGTAAACTATTAAAAGAAACAGCTGCTTTTCATTTTTCTAATAGAATAAACAATCATCATTTGAGGGCTTTATAATGGGCTATAAGTAATTTTACTCTGATCAGTATTTAATTTAATGCACATTCTGAAGGGAAAGGTCAGCCATTCAGCCAAAAAATGTGTATGTGTTTTTCTTGTATGCCATTGAAAGATGAAATTCTACAGTATCAATACTATTCAGAGCAACATTCAGAGTTTTTTGCAGTTGACTTTTAACATTATATCTTGGAGTAGGGTTTTTTATGCTTTAATGGGATGATGGCAGGGCTATAGGAAATGTAAGGTTATGTGATAAATATTCAGTATAAAAGACGATGAGCTCACTGGTCAGCTAAGTGAAAAGTAAATTAATATCTAAGTAGGGAAATGCTGTAAGATAATATACAGTATAAAGCTGAAATGTTATGTTACTCAGTGTCAGTGGCGGCCGGTCAATACGGGGCGCAGTGGAATAAAGTAATTTAGTCACAATATTCCGCTGTATTTCTTAATATAATTTATTTACAATTTAAAAAAATCTAAACTGTATTACATTCATTTGTGTTCGTGTACGCAGGGCGCCGGACAAACGAGTGTCTATGTAGGCGTAAATTTTTGTAAAGCATGTGACCTGAGACTTAGCTCTGATTGGATTTTGTCAAATCATCCTTGGGGCGCAGCACTGAACCCTCCCATTTTTGTTCTTAGCGAGTCAATATTGTTTTAAAATATTTTGGCTCATGTGATTGGACCATTCTCAACAAGTCTTTTCCAGCACTTCTTATGGCAAGCGGAACTGCTGACTGGATGGGATGTGAGTCCTTTATTTTATACGAGTAGTAATGATGCACAATCCCCCCCATATTTAGGGCATTATTGAAATAAAAGTTTGAGGCAAATTATTATAGAGTGTTCAGTTCAAATCAATCATACTGTCTGCATATTCTGAGATTAATATAAATGCACATTGTTGTATGCTGTTGCTTCCAATGTTCCCAATGTTTCACACCAGAAATTCCGAACCTTAATGTTTAAAAAAAAATTATAGTGAAAATCTGAAAAGAAAATTTAGATTGAAGATACAAATGCACCCTTGACCCACCAGATATTTAGGTAAAGGTGATGTTTCTTTACCTCTGACCCTGAAGTCAGATGGAGAGCTTTGAAATAAAAGTTTTAGAGCCCCTGCTTATACGGTACATAAACTTCTGATTTTTTTTCTAATTAAATTAGTAATTAATAATAGCCAAGTTCACCATTACAGGTTCTGTCTTGCTGAGGATAAACATTTAACTTTGCCTGCTGCCCTCATCAGTTAATTAATTAGGCCGATCCATCATCCATCTAAGAATCTCTATAGTCCAACTAGGGACCGTGGAGGCCAATGGTGATTTTTATTGTATTTATTCCCATTTTACAACAATGGTAAGACCTCTAGCTAACATTTACATGCGCATTATGCCATGCACACACGCCAATTAGCCTAATCTGCATGTCTTTGGACTGTGGGAGGAAACCAAAGTATCTGCAGGAAACCCGCCAAGTACGCGGAGAACATGCAAACTCCATGCACACAGACCCTGAGGTGGGAAATCGAACCCCGGACATTGTAGGTGCAAGGCAACAGTGCCAAGCACTAAGAATCAGTCCTATAGGAAAAGGAAATGCAAATGAAAAGACAGTTACTGTATTTTGCCATAGGTTCTGCATTGTTTATCAGACTTGACAATCTATGCAATGTGTGCATACTGAATAATTGAACTGAATTATGATATTGGATTCTATACTATCCTCAAATGAGATTTGAGTACAGGGTTTAGATTAACATTTGATACAAACCACAAATAAACAAACAAATAAGTAAATGCAAGTGGTTGATTACTTTGCAGACCAGACCACCGGGGGTGTACCCTCAGAATACCGTTTCCTTGCTCGCTACCAACAGCAAAGTTTATCACCTTGTGATGATAATCAGCACAAGTTATAAAAGGCCCCCACTTTCCAATTCTTGCCTTGTCAAGACTTTAACAGACTAACTTAATCAATTGTTATTAATCAATTACAGCGACACCGGGAGGTGACACTGGTACAATATACATTACATTGGTTTCTCTGGTAAGAGTACAATACTATAAGTAGGTACTACAGTTAGTTATCTTATCTTAGTATATACAATAACATGTAAATCTGTTTGATATATTGATGTGCATAGTTTAATTTTGTATTTAACTACTTATTCAGAAGCGATATACAGTATAGCTTTTTTCCATTTTTATTGTATACCCACAAGAGACAACAGTAGGGGTCACAGCACTCACACACGATAAATTATCACATGCTTGAATGAACATAGGAATTGTTCTACCAGGTCTTGATAGGGTTAGATGATGTATACGATCAATGCATGAATTGTTTGGTACCTGAGCATCTTTAATGAACATTAACAGAGCCTTTCTCTTAGTATAGGAGCCAATAAAATGCACACTGGCGTTATGAGTACTTTACCTAAATCGATTTCACCGAGCCAAGTGTATGACTTAGCAATTCCACAATTAATGTGCTCTTATGTATGTTTTAAAGTATATTGAAAGTGCAGTCTGATAAACAGGCTTGCATACTGCCTGTACTAGCAGATGCACAAGCTCTAAGACTTGAGATCAATATCACCAATAGAGAGACCAGTGGCCTCATTAGAGGAACAGGCTGATGAAGCATTGGGCATAAATCTATGCTGCATACAACTCAAGTATACAGTATAAGACAGCTGACATTCTGGTTTGTAAAGAATATGTCTGGCTGCCTAGGAAAAAACACTGGTGTCAGTATGGCCCAAATTTGGGGATTTGTGATTAACAATAAAAATTACCAATTTTTTTTTCATATTTGTGTCTATACATCTGAACTTGGTAAGATTCTACAAAGTTAAAAACAAAGGATTTTTTCAAAGAAAGTCATGTTAAAATACCATGTGTAATAATATAAGCGATGGTCATGTCAAACCGAGACTTGGGATGAAATTACTTGTGAATGAAGGCATAAAAGATTTCAAGTATGGTGATAAAAATCTTGGCCTCAGTAAAACATTTAAATGCTTCATACGTTTTAAAGAAGCCTGTACGTCTGTTAATGGTGAATGACGATCCCAGCCAAGATGGCTCGGAGCCCACTGCAGTCGTTCCCTCAAGCATTCAGCGAGTGGAATGCCTGATCCATGAAAATCGATGGATAACTTGTTGACACTTGCGGAAGTGATGCATCTGTCTGTGGGAACTGCATAATCATTCACACCACATCATTTTTTCAACTTCAGCTGGGAGTCATTGGCACATCCATCGTACATGCTTGGGCCATCAAAGGAGTTCAGACGTGAGGTAGTCCGATCATGGCTCCAGCATACTGAGAAAACTTTCTATCTTGATGGTATCGAAGCACTAGTGAAACACTGGTGCATTATTGCATTAGTTTCTGATTAGATTATATAGAGAAATAAAGGGATTTTTTTACTCTCCTACCTGTGTTCTATTATTCTGCACAATTAAAAGTCCCAGGTTGACTTCAACAACTTTATAATATTTCTTATTGTAAAATGATTGAGGATCAGGATTTTAGCCTGTTTTGCTCTTATTCTTTTTTGCCAGTTCCCACCCACCAGCTAGCTCTCCCTTCTCACTCAGAGGGAAGGGTGAAGTCTGCATAGACAATTTTACATACAGTAAGTCACATGGACTGGCTCTACATGCAGGCATCTGCCAACATCTTCTTGCAGGCAAGTGGAAAGTTTTTTTTTTCTCACTGTGGTGCAAATATTGTGCATAAACCCCTTATCTTGCACTAGGAACAATGCTTTGGACTTTTTGCAGCGTTAGCTAGAAGCCTTTCTTTAAGGGTCTACCCTAAAAGTTGATGCCGCTAGCATTGTCTGTGCACTGGGGCAAGATTGGCAGTTTTCCATTGGGAGCACTTAAACTAGACAAAACTTTTCTTTAAGGTGAAACTATTCTTTCCACTGTTCCACAGTGTGACCTGGTGCTAAGCAGTTCGTACCCCTGGCCCTATGGAATAAGAAAATAAGAAAAGATTCCCCACATTAAACTGCCAGCAGCAGCCTGAACTGTTGATACAAGGCCGACTGGATCCATGCTTTCATGTTGTTTTTGCCAAATTCTGACCCAACCATCTTAATGTTGCTGCTTTGAGACTCATCAGGCCAGGCTACATTTTCCCAATCTTCTATTGTTAAATTTTGCTGAGCCCATGTGAATTGTAGCCTCAGTTTCCTGTTCTTAGCTGACAGGCATGGCAGCCGGTATGGTTCTCAGCTGCTTTTAAGATTTGATGTGTTGTCTGTTCAAAGATCTTTGGCATACCTCAGTTATAATGACATTTGTAATGAAAAAAAGTATGTTACAGATACTGTTGCCTTTCTATCACGTTGAACCAGTCTGGCCATTCTCCTTTGACCTCTGGCATCAACAAGGCATTTCTGTCCAGAGATCTACAGTACCACTAACTGGACATTTTTCTTTTTCAGACCATTCTGATTAAATGGTTGAATTAGATGGTTGTGCGTAAAAACCCCGGAAGATCAGACATTTTGGAAATACTCAAACCAGCCTCTCTGGCCAAAAACATGCCTTAAATAAAAACAAGTCACTTAAATCACCTTTCTTCCCCATTCTGATGCTTGGTTTGAACCTTAGCAGATCTTCTCTTCTATGTCTAAATGCCTAGATGCATTAATTAGCTCCCAGGTGATTGGTGGATTAGATGTTTGCATAAAAATGCAGTTAAGGAATTGTACCTACCGAAGTGGCTGGTGAGTGAAGTGGTTTTCACTTAACACAGAGACACAATGTTCAAACATGCAAGCATTGATTAGGGATCTGGACTACTGCCAAATGGTCAGGCCCTGGTTGACAATTGAGCAATTGAGCAGTATCCCAATTATTTGTAATTGATTTTTGATAAGAATGAGTCAAAGGAGTGAATATACAGTAAAGTTTAAATATACAGCAAATTTTACACAATGATTGAATTCACCATTCCTGCCGAAGGTACAGTACAGATGCCATGGTATATTTAGAATCATATATTTTTTTTCCTTTTATATATGAGAATATATTCAGGCCAGCATCTTTTGAACTCTTAAGCACCATTTAACCATAAAACTGCCATCAGGTCAGGGATGAGCTGATCATCGGTTTGTGTCTAAACACAATTTATCCCAATAGGTAAATTAAATAATAGAGCAAGCACACTTCAACACGATCAAGAGATGCCTTAAGTGCTAATCAACACACACTATACTGTAACTAGATCCTGGGCGGAGGTCAAAAGGTTGCATTTGCCATAGTTTACAAAGTAAATGTTCACAGCTCATTTCCTCTGAGGTATTTCTGAGTGACTCTCAGTATCAAGAGAAACTGGTTTCACAGTGACTATGGAGTTGGGTGATTATGATACTCAGAAATCTAAATGATTTTTATCCTTGATAGTAAGCAGTATCAGAATGTTGAGTGTTTCTCACCCTCGGCATCATGCCTGCAAATAATGCAATGCTTATGCAATAATGTGCAGTTCAGTATCATCAGTAAGACAATACATTTAACTTGTGTCATGTTATAACACACCCCTTTGTAAGTTTATTACTGTATGTTTGTTAATAATATTAATACTATTCGTTAACACTACAAGTCCCAGTATCAATAAATAGAATGTGTTAACAAAATGTTGCTAGTTATCTATTTTATATACTGATGCGACAAGAATTAGTGTATGCAGTAATTTGTTGTTATGAAACAATCTGTATATATTTGCACTGTATGCGTTATACCCCATGTAACAGATAAACGTTGAGAATTGTATTTGGTCTAGTAATAATGCATTATGCTAATGTACCCATTACTGTTTTTGTATACTTTCATTTCTGTCAAAAGATAAATTTATCTTTTTCTTTATTTCTCCTTTATTAGATAAATAAAATGCAATTTGTCCTACTCATGAAAAGTTTTGAAATGCCATTTTCCAACCCAGTTAACATTTCATCATCATTAAGGAATTCAGGACACCTAAAGGGCCTCTAGTGTTCTAGCTCGCAGAGCAGCAAGGACTGACACAAACCCAGCCTGACATGCGCAAATTGGTCCAGAGGTTCACGTCATGTAGGGCTTTATAAGAGACTAATATCAAATACATTTTCTGAGAAAAACAATTTAACCAGGATTTTATCCAGAAACATATTTCCAAAGATTGATAACATTATGACAAGCAGTCTCAATTTTTTTTATTATTATTATTTTATATGATACACTGGTGTTTTGAGAAGATACATTTACAGATAAAGTAACTACTTTATATTGCATTATGATTAAATTGATTAATACAGTCAACACAGTTTTTTTTTATTTCTAAATCAGTTATATACTTCAACAAGTACAACTTAAAACCATTACATTTAGATGAAGCAGTGATTAGCTCAACCTACAGTATTTGATACGCTTATGACAGGATTTTACCTACAGTATGACAAGGAAGCAGTTTTATCTTGAAGCTGATTAAAAAGATGCTAACCCTTCATCAGGAATGCTGTTAATAATGTAAAACTAATAATAATAATAATAATAATAATAATAATAATAATAATAATAATAATAATAATTATAATAATTCTTATTATTATTATTATAAAGATTTTATTTCCTTAATCCATTTTCCACTCACAATTGTCTGTGTTATTTTATAGTGTTAATGACTTAGTTATCATTGTGAAATAGTACAGAGTAGTTTAAATGAACAAATCATGTCTGTGTGAGTTCGGAAATGCATATTTATTGAAATAGCCAAAGCAGAAAGACAATGATATTATACACTGCCTGGCCAAAAAAAAAATGCCATTTTGATTTAAATAAATAAATACTTACAGTAGGAGCCTCTGATTTAATAATTACAGAACCCCAATGATTAATGTTAAAATAATGTAAGTAAACATTTGTTTTATCCGAAACCGACACAGTAATAAGCTTCTCATTTCTTAAACAACCATGTCAGAAGACGGCTCCCATGGACGTGGAACAGATGTTACTGTACCATTTTTCAGAGAGGCCAAATTAATGGCTTGCATCAAGCAAATTCCTCTGAGCAAGGAAAAGACAAAAACCCTCATCTCTGATGAGTCTGACCCTGTTGCTAGGTATGACATATTATTCTGAAGACTGTGACAAAGTGTATTCTGAGTTAGCTCAATTATTAATAAACATACAAAAATCACTTTCCACATTCTTTTCCTTCTTTCTTTCACTCTCTCTGTCATTACACACAAACACCACATGCACAAGCAGTTTTATTATTAGAGGCCATTTTTTTCTCCTTAAATGGTATCCATAGCTTTTGTTTACACCACCGGCATGAAAACTCTTTTTATGTTTTTGTCATAAGTCTGAAACTATTAATTTAGCTTATTCCTTTTATTTTTTTCATGTCGTAGCTACAGTGTCTAGTAAACGTATTCATCCCCTTGGCATTTTTCATGTTTTGTTACATTATACTGTAACCTGTAAATTAAATGTTTTTTATCTGAAATTTATGTGATGGATCTGCACAAAATAGTCTAAGTTGGTGAAGCGAAATGAGAAAAAATATATAATAAAAAAAAAAAAAAAGAATTACAACTCTGGAAATTGACATGTGCAAATGTATTCAACCCCTTTGTGTCATGTGCACTCAACGCGACCGGCACTAGGACCCGGAAGTAGTACGGTCGCGATTCAGGAAGTATAAAAGGAAACAAGATGGCGCCGCACATCACTCAGTCATTGAGCTTTCCAATGCCGTCTCCGACGCTATTTCTCCAAGTTCGTGAGTACTCACCATTTTGTGCCATTTTCCTGATTGAGTGTGTGTTGTTAGAACGCGGGTTTAATTGTGTAAACTCTTGCTCTCTGTGTGAGAGAGTTCTAAGAATAAATCGCGTGGTTATCCTGCCTGCTCGCGCTGCTTCCGCGTTTGGGTTTATCCTCCACGCTACACGGGCAAACTGCTAGTCTTCTGATTCGCCTCCGGTTGTCCCGTGACAGAATGACTGAGTCCGCAGTAAACCCAGCGGATTACGCTCACCTCTGCGATGTGGTGAACGGACATGCTAGGCTGATTGAGCGGCTGCGCGGTGAGGTTGCAGCTCTCCGTGCTAGCGTCCAAGACATCGCAGCCTTGCGCTG
>JAAGKR010003439.1:0-28926 GCA_011419295.1 Clarias macrocephalus | reverse complement strand
AAAAAAAATGCCATTTTGATTTAAATAAATAAATACTTACAGTAGGAGCCTCTGATTTAATAATTACAGAACCCCAATGATTAATGTTAAAATAATGTAAGTAAACATTTGTTTTATCCGAAACCGACACAGTAATAAGCTTCTCATTTCTTAAACAACCATGTCAGAAGACGGCTCCCATGGACGTGGAACAGATGTTACTGTACCATTTTTCAGAGAGGCCAAATTAATGGCTTGCATCAAGCAAATTCCTCTGAGCAAGGAAAAGACAAAAACCCTCATCTCTGATGAGTCTGACCCTGTTGCTAGGTATGACATATTATTCTGAAGACTGTGACAAAGTGTATTCTGAGTTAGCTCAATTATTAATAAACATACAAAAATCACTTTCCA
The DNA here is from genome assembly GCA_011419295.1 of Clarias macrocephalus. Lineage (NCBI taxonomy): Eukaryota > Metazoa > Chordata > Actinopteri > Siluriformes > Clariidae > Clarias > Clarias macrocephalus. Next base: position 28,533 of record JAAGKR010003439.1, on the reverse strand, counting down.
CATTCTTTTCCTTCTTTCTTTCACTCTCTCTGTCATTACACACAAACACCACATGCACAAGCAGTTTTATTATTAGAGGCCATTTTTTTCTCCTTAAATGGTATCCATAGCTTTTGTTTACACCACCGGCATGAAAACTCTTTTTATGTTTTTGTCATAAGTCTGAAACTATTAATTTAGCTTATTCCTTTTATTTTTTTCATGTCGTAGCTACAGTGTCTAGTAAACGTATTCATCCCCTTGGCATTTTTCATGTTTTGTTACATTATACTGTAACCTGTAAATTAAATCTTTTTTATCTGAAATTTATGTGATGGATCTGCACAAAATAGTCTAAGTTGGTGAAGCGAAATGAGAAAAAATATATAATTAAAAAAAAAAAAAGAATTACAACTCTGGAAATTGACATGTGCAAATGTATTCAACCCCTTTGCTATGAAGCCCCTCAAAAGTTCTAGTGCAACCAGTTATCTTCAGAAGTCACATAATTAGTGAAAGTCCACCAGTGTGCACTCTGAGTGTCACATGATCTGTCAGTATTAACACACCTTTTCTGAAAGACCCCAGAGGCTGCAACACCACTAAGCAAGATGCATCACGTCATGAAGACAAAGGAGCTCTTCAAACAAGTCAGCCACAAAATTGTTGAGAAGCACAAGTCAGGGTTGGGTTTTAAAAAAATATCCAAATGTTTGATGATCTCCCGGAGCACCATCATATCCATCATCTTCAAATGGAAAGAACATGGTACTTTACTACAACAAACCTGCCAAGAGAGAGCCACCCACCAAAACTCTCAGACTGGGCAAAGAGGGCATTAATTAGAGAGGCAGCACAGAGACGAAAGGTAACCCTGAAGGAGCTGCAAAGTGCAAAGCAGGGACTGGGAAACTGATCCGGGAAAGAAGGATCGTGCTAAAGACAGGGATATAAGTACTGACTTTAGGGGGGTGAATAGTTATGCACGCTAAAGTTTTCTGTTATTTTGTCCTATTTGTTGTTTGCTTCAAAGTTGAAGGCATGTTCTGTAAATGAAATGATGCAAACCTTCAAACATTCCATTTTATTTCCAGGTTGTGAGGCAACAAAACAAGAAATATGCCAAGGGGGTGAATGCTTTTGCAAGGTACTGTATATTTATTAGATCCTCCCTCTTCTGAGAGCAGGGGACAAGGAGTAAAGTTATCCCTTTCTCCCTCACTGTCTGCTATTAGTGCATTCCTCCGTCCCATTTATCAGTCTAGTGTTAATAAATTACCTCATGTGTTTTACAGGTCAGTGCTTGATTTGCGCATATTAGAGTGGGTCGGGTGGTCAGGTTGCTCTCTTATTGGGTCAGGTATGAAAAATGCATGAGGCGTATCTACAGTAATTGCAAAGCTCTTAATTGTGATGCAGTATATGGTAAGCCTTTATGTTGAAATAATACTGTAGGCTATTTCTGTCTATTTTACCCTAATCACATACCCCAATGTATACAGTATGGTTCATTTTGTAGCAGTTTATTTACCATACAGGTCATTTATGTACTTAATCTATTTGATCTTTTTTATGGATTTTTCAGATTTTCTCCTCTAATTTAGTCATAGCCAATGCGACTCCCATTATTAGCTACCACCCCCTCCAGCTGAAGAAGGCTATAGCATCACCTCGATTCGAACTTGTGGAGTCCATGTCCATTTAAATGGTGGTGTTGATTTGTATTTAGCAAACATGGATGCAAGTACTTGTTCTTGACTACCCCTTCTAACAGTTTTTTTCACCTTATGAGCTTTTTAAGGGTAGAAATGCTTCATGAATAATTTTATCTTTACTAGGGTATACTCTTAAATTTTAAGGAGAATTCGTGGGAAACCATATTTCTAAGAACTTTCTTAGAATTTCGTCACTAGGAGCAACTCATGAATACGTCCCTGATTTCTAATGCTTTCAGAACCATTTTCAAACATGAATTGGACACCACAGAATCATGACCTTAACCCCTTTGAAAGTCGTTGGGATGTGCTGGAGAAAGCATTACAGAGTGGCCATCAATACAAAATCTCAGCCAAAAATGAATGTGACTCTGGATGGTATGTCTTTGTAAAAGGTTGTGGAAAATATGCCATGGCAAAAACTTTCCCGGGCAGTGTATATCTCAATATTCTCAAGATTAAATAAATAAATTCTGGTTCAATAACCAGTCTTCTTGGTAATTATGTACTACTGCAAATTTACATAAATAAAATGAACCTTTTTCTCCCACTGTCTGTTATTCTAGACGCTTATAAAAACATTTAATTTGCATCTACACAGAAGCAAAATTTGTCAGCGTCTATTAATGAGGTTTGGCAGGTATTTATCATTTGTTCAGCTACTTATCCACTGCTTCCACTCAGCAACACTTACTCCAGTACCCAGCCCATACTCCATCCTCACAACTGATATTAGCAGCACAGCTAGACTGCATACAGCACCTCCCACTGCACAGCAGGCCAATCATCAGATTAGCGCCTGCCGCTAGCGACCACAGAGAGATCTATTATAGTCTCAATCAGATTCACAGATCCATTCCTCCTTATTAAGGCATCCTCTGGAAGGCCCACACTGAATGGTTGATGATGGAGCTCGTCGTCTGAAAGGGGGGATTGCCTTGGTGGAGGCGATGCCATTTAAACTGGCATAAATTACAGCAATTTCTTTGGAGATCAATGCTTAGTTTGGACTTTGGAGAACAAGCCAAAATGCTGGAGTAATCAATCTGCCTGGCTGGCATTCTTTGAGGGGAAATCTTTAAAGGAAAATGAACATTTCTGGAAAAGGCCAGCTTACCAGAGGGATAAATTTTATAATAATTTATCATAATTTAAACTGAACAAATTTTAAACCTGACTTTTACTATTGGAAGTAGAATTGTATGCCATGACCTAACTGGCTAAATAATTATATGTACAAAATGTAATTAAAATTTCATTTAAGTATCATTTAAGTAACTTACAGTGCCGTGAAAAAATGTTTCCTTTTCTTTACATTCTTCTGTATATTTTTCATATTTATGATCATCGAACAAATTTTTATATTACACAAAGATAACCCAAGTAAATAGAAAATACAGTTTTTAAATAATGACTTCATTTACTTAGGGAAAAAAAACTGTCCGAACCTACCTGGCCCTATGTGAAAAACCAAATACAGTAACTGGTTGTGTTGCCCTTGCTAGCAACAACTGCAGTCGAGTCTGTAGTGGCTTTTGCTTTAGAACTCTCCCATTGCTATCATTTTTGTCCAGTTTCTTTCTCTCTGTTGAATCCTGAACACTGTTCTTTAGATGTTGCTCTGGGTTCTTTTATGAGCGCCTGGATGAATTGTTGTTGTGTTTTGGAGTAATTTTGGTAGGCTTGGAACATTGTTCCAAGTTTTCTCTATTTGTGGATAATGGCTTTTACTATGGTTTGCTGGAGACCCAAAATCTTAGAAATGGCTTGTTCTCAGACTGATAAATGTGAAATACTGTACTCTTATCTGTTCTTGAATTTCTTTAGAACATGGTGCTTTCTTACCTTTTAGTGTGTTCACACAGCTTTTTTCCCTTATGCAATGAAATCATGATTTAAAAACTGCATTGTATTTGGTTATGTTTGTGTACTTTTAAAATTGTTAGAATCATTTAAATGTGACAAATAATAAAAAAAAAAAGCTGAAAAAAAATCTGAGAATACTTATTCATGGCACTGTATATGCTGTTGTAGTTGTCCCTCTTCTTTCAATTGCACACACAAACCATAAGTAATTATGGGCTTTACAGTATTATTTGGAAATATTTGAAATATTCAGAATAAAATGAATTATAAGTTGTAACTACATGTGTTACACAAAAGAACAAATAACATTTTAGTCATAATTTAACAACAAAAAATACCTAAATTCTATATTCTATAAGTATATAAATATTCTATGAATACAGTTATTACATTCCTATTTACTTATGCAGGCTCTTATTGTGTTGAAAGTTGTCCCAATTTAGAAGGATCAGATAAGCTAAAAGAGTCCAATTTAGGCTCGAAAAGTTTTTGGACTTTAAGCTCAAAGTTGATCTTCTTACTGTTTTAATTTGGAAAGCTAATTAGATCAGCAGGTAACTCAAGTTCTTAGATTCAGCCAACTTGAGTAGTTTTGTTCACATTACCTAGGCTTTCAATATTGATCCAAAATTATTTGGTTTTGGATATTTTAGATAACAGCACTAATTGCTGACATCTAGTTGCATCCATGATGGGGAATCTCCAGAAAAGCAAATGCTTTGCTCTTGTGCTACTTAAGACTCCAAGGAATTGAAGACACCAATTACCCAGTTCCATGAAGAAACCAAAACTTTCATTGTTTCTGTCAGACAAAATAGCTTTAAAACAAACAAGCAGCATTAAATTGGCGAACCAGCTTCAGCACATGTACTGTATGGGCTCCTGAGTGGTGCAACAGAAAAGCATTTTCCTTGTCTGGAGATCATGAGTTGAAATCCCAACTGAGCATTGCTGTTGACAGCATAATTATCTAGAAATTGTAATGCTTGTTCTGCTTGACCAAACAGTTTCCAACTAACAATGAAAAGTTAAGTAATATGAACTAAACTAATCAAGTTGCCCAAGCTTAAACCCTCAATATTCTATTGCATCACTTTGCCTTGATATTTTGAGTTTTCTCAACTTTTTAACTAAACAAATTATTCAAAATGTCATCATAGAAACAACTTTATTTCCACACAATACTTATGCATTAATAATATTAGCCCTGAATAAAAAAAATGTGGATGTAATGACAGTATTCATAAACTTGCTGGGTTTTTTTTTTTTTTTTTTGCAGTGGGTGTAAGGATCAACTCACAGTTCTTACTTTCTTAGCCAATACATAGGGTAAGCATAAGCAGCCTTTCCATTTTTTTCTATTTTATTTTATTCCATGATTTCATTTCCTTCCGAAGCTTCAAAAGACATGTGAACATGCATTTTATATAACTGAGTACTGGCTGTCTAATAATTTGTAAAAAAAAAAAAATAATAATAATAATAATAATAATAATAATTAATAATTAAATAAATAAATAAATAAATAAATGTTTATCCCCAAATATTTTATGCATTGTGAGTCTGCACCCACAGTATGTAACCTTTTTCAGCATCAAAGAATTCAGCCACAGTTTTTAAGGTAGACACAGATATGCACATTGCTACAGGTTTTTAAAATGGGGATCGTTTACTGTGTGTCATATCCATCAAGTCATCTTTTAGGACGCTTCTCAACCAAGATAGATGATACAGCAAGCACATATCGTCCCCCTTTTGCTGCTTCTGCAGTTGTGTGTATTTCTGAGTCTGAGGCTTTCCTTGCTGCTGAAAGAGCAATTCTCTGGTTCCTCATTTACAGTAATGGGTAGAATGATGAACCTGTGTTTTTTAGCTTATTGGCAGGAAGCAGGGTAGTTCCAAGAAGTTGTCTTGTAAATCGAGCAACAGAGATGCCCATCAGTAGAGTCTCATTTCTGGAATCAGGTCTTGAACCCCAAACCTCACTAAATTATAATTAGACGTCTATTTTTTACTTCTAAAAAAATTATATAAAAGAAAAACAAGACTATGTACAAGATATTTTTATGACATGTAGGCTGTACTTTGGGTAAAGTAGTTAATATATTTAAGAAAACTCTTGCACTTGTATATAAACACCAGGCTCAGGTAGAAAATGATGTCTAGTGCGCTAAGTGCTTATTTGAAACGATTGAATCAGTATTTTACATAAATATGCGCCTGTATATGACATATGGAAAGATTATTCGATACTACACTGCCGCAAAAAAGTATTTGCTCCCTTTTTGCTTGTTTTTTTGTATATTTGTCACACTTTTTTTTATTCAGATAATCAAACAATTTTTAATTAAACAAAGATAACCAGAGTAAATACAAAATTCAGTTTTTAAATGAAGTGAAAAAAATCATGAAGGAACTGTGATTAACCACAGTTTTTGGAAAGTTGAGTTAAATTTCACTTGACGCACCCAGGCCTGATTAACTGCCAGACCTGTTGAATCAAGAAATCTCTTTAATAGAACCTGTTCAATAGAAAAGCGAAAAACACACACACATATATATATATATATATATATATATATATATATATATATATATATATAAAGCAACACATTATGCTGCGATCTAACGAAATTCTAGAACAAATGAAAAACAAAGCAATTGATGTATAAGTTTTGGGACTCCAGCGAACCATGGTGAGAGCCCCTAACTACAACTGGCGAAAACTTGTGGCGAACCTTCTCAGGAAAGGGTGGCCTACCAAAATTACTCCAAGAGCACAACGTATTAGATAAGGTCATAGTTCATGATTCAACAATAAAAAAGATATTTTGCAACATTTTTAACTAAATGTTGATAGTGCCTAAGGTTTGAAAAATCACTGAGGTTCACTCATCTTTCGCTGCAGATTTAAAGCCATGTTTTCAGTAACTATCTTTCACTGTCAGGAGTACTAGTACTAGTACTATAGCTTTTGTTTATTTTATTTTTTTGCTTAGTACGTTTTATGTTGAGTTGGTCTGTGAATATTGAATTATTTTACTGGATTAGATGGTTTTATGGTTTTATCTGTATTATCTATAATTTTGTTTCGTTTTTGTGTAACTGTGCTACTGCCGGTCTTGGTCAGAACACTATTGCATGAGAGTGCAATAGTGTATTCAACAACGGTTTTCCTAGATAAATAAGATAACTGTGGAATCAACATTGAAAAAATTACACTGGGATACCATTTCATGGATACACCCACTGTAATGTTCAAAATAACATTTATTTCTATTTCTCATGTGAAATACAACCTTGGAAGAGCACTTGGAACTTGGAAGTTGTTTCCCTGACTAGGACTCAAAACCATGGCAGTAAGAGTGCTGAATGAAAACCACCGGGCAACCAGGGAACCTGCTGCTGATGCTAGTAAATTAGCATACTGTATATTGCCTTGTCAAATAAAAGTTACTCCACCAGGTCAAAAAAAACTAAACAACTGCCATTTAGCAAAGCATTAGATACAGGTAAGCGCTGCTTGACATCTGAGACTCGTTCTGTGAAACTGGTGAAATTGTAACATACTATATTACAATTTGTGCATTGTACAAACAGACATTAAACAGCCTAAATGTCTCATTCATGGCTACTGTCTCTCCAGTCACTGTTGTGTAGGGATGAATGTGTTCCATAAGTTCATTTGTAACTGTGGTGCGAGCAAAAATGGATGACCCACTTGTGATTTGCCCAAAAGAAGAGCAGTGTGCCCTGATTGTTTTTTGTGGTCAAAAAAAAAAAAAAAAAACAGAAACATTTGGATATCTGCAGACTAAATTTAGACCGATATTCTAAGGAAAGTGAAAGGCTCTCAAAGAGAATCGTTACTGGTGACATGAAATGGATTCTTCACTACGAGCCTGAGAGTAAACAGCAGAGTATGGAACGGAAACATCCTCAATCAACCCCGACCAAGAAAAAGCTTAAAATTCAACCTTCAGATGGAAAATTAGTGCTTACAATTTAAAAAGCAGTGGAACATATTCGCAGCTTCGCCTAAAACTTTATAAGGGAATGCCCAAACTTGTTGGTAGATGGACAAAGTGTTATTCTCCAGCCAGAGAATATATTCAACGCCATACAACATAAGGGTTTCTCATAGGCTCATAGAGTCATAGAGTGTATGATTTTTTTTGTTGTTGTTGTTGTTGAGCCATTCAACTGCTTGTCCTGGGAGTTTTTACCTTTTGTCATTGTTGCCTGTGGCTTGCACAAAGTATATAGATCTAGGATTATTGATTTCACTTGTGTGGGATTAAACTGAGTTAAACTAAGTTGATGAATTCCACAAGACATTAATTCTATATACAATGTATCCGCTAAATAAGAAATCAGTGACTGTCTTTATAGTGAGCTGTCATCTAATCAATTATAAAAGTATTAAGTATGAATGAATTGGTTCTTGCGATACACAAGACAAGAATTCAAAATCACTTTCAACTGAACAAACCTCAAAATACAGGGTTTATATCATATTTGATGTCAAAGACCTGAAAGCCAAGATCCTACTAACTCCCTCATGGATTGATGGTTGAAGATTAAGCATTCCTAACCCTTGTGACGTGACTCAGGCTCAGTGAGTTAAACATATGAAAGTCATGCTTTCCATCATAGGACAAACAAGAAGCTATTATATTCCATATGCATCAAAAGGCAATAGAACGTTGTGCTTTTTTTTTTTAGGTCTTTCACTGGTAATCTTTCAATGCATAGACATTTTGTAGGCTTTCACTGAGCCTTTCTCTCATAGCGAGGGCACCTTAAGGAGTGATAAAGACCACACAGGGTGATGCAGAAAGCCACTGACCAGGGCAAATGGTGCATGGTGAGAGGTTTTGAGTGACAGCTCATAGATAAAAGCTGCTCAGCTAAGGCAGTGGGGAAGAGAAGGCTTTTAGATAAGTGGTATAAAGAACTGAGGGGTATTATGTTTACCCATAAGAGACCAAATTCATGCAGACAAATTGCTTGACTATTGTTTGGGTTACTGCATAGCTTAGATTATGAGAAATATGTCTCCTCAGGTTAATCATATGTTATGCATAAAATGTGTATTATTGTGTAATAGTGTGCATCCAGAGGGTAATAATAAGAGTGTGATTGTGGGCTGGTGTCAGTGTGTCCTTCCCAGTCATCAGACTCATGCTTTATTCAGGATGTGCACTATGGGGGGTATTTCTGCTTAGTAAAACCAGCTCATCAGCTGTGCCGCCCAGCTAATAGCGCACAGCGGGTGGTTGGCTGCCTATGTCACTCTGGCAAAACAACATTCAGCCCTAAAATCTAACTCTTACGCACACAGCACTAAACCCCCTCAACTGATATCTTATAACTGTTACTTTTAACTGTATACTACTTTCAACCTACACCATGCAGAACACCCCACTGAACACATCCTACTTTCAACATACATAAGAACACAACATCACTCCTACAATTTTAGGCATTTTAAGTACAAATTTAGGCATTAAGTACACAGCAGCTCACACCTACAGTAGCATGACTCAGAGGTTGGATTTATATTTTAAAATTCAACTTCACTTGCTATAATGAGTTTCTAAAAAGTATTTAATGTTAATTTTTTGTTAAGGATAGAGATCTGACCTTGGACCTTGCTTTGTGCACAGGGGCATTGTCAGGATGGAATATGTTTGGGCATCTTAATTCCAGTGAGGAAATCTTAATGCTGCAGCATTGTAATGTTTTTTTGACATTGCGTGGACTTCCCCATCTCTTACATCTCTTTGTTCTATGTCACATGTCCATAAAACTGCCCCCTCGTTGTGCTTCCTCAGTCCTTATATGGAATGCTTTCTATAGCGCGTGTCCGGACAAACATCCATGCAACTTCCGATGACTCATTGGATCTTCCTATGAATTTTTTTTTTTTGAAACATGCTAATGCGGTTTCTATCGTCTGCCTGTCCACAGTTCTCCACATGATTTAATCATGTTAAAGACTTTTGTTCTTTTGATGATGCATGTGACACAGTGCACCTGACCAAAAGGCTTTAAATATGCTCGTTTTGCTGACAATAAACAGAGAACTTTTTGAAGTGACTGTTTGACTGTGGATCTTTCTGTGGACATTTACTGCATTATACATATGTGTGGCACTTACCCGCTTCCGGAGATTGCAGGTGAGGATAAGGTTACGCGAGAAAGAGTTGGCGAAAGCCGTGTAGAATTCCAGCACCTTGAGCAGGGCCTCTCTCTTGATCACGTGCAGGTCACAGTAAGTCAGCGCCCGCACGTTGGCACATGCATGAGCAAGTGTGGTCTCCTTCCAGAAAACATCACCAAACACGTCCCCCTTACCTGCAAAAAATAGCCACTCTATCTTTAGTGCTGAGTACAGTTGTTGTTGGAATGTCATTGAATGTAAAGCCACGTCAGCCTGCATTTTGATCTTACCCCAGTGTTTTTTCATAAAGAGCCTAGGTCTAAAGTTGAAATCTGATTTTCCTTGGGCTCGGCTTTAATCTGGTTTCCTTCAACATACACTACAGTCTTTTGACAAGTGGCATCATTAGGAGCTCAGCAGGTTTAGAGTGGTGGGTTCAAGTAAGTGCCTTGAGCATTATTTAACGCAGCATTCTCATTTTATTTCATTTCATACTCATTAAGGCAGGAGAGCATCTGATCTGCAACCCCATTAGAACAACGAGACTTTAAGTTGCTTTTCAGCACCCAATCACACCTAATGTGATATCATTCGATAAAAATAGGGGAGTCAGTGCAGGCCACATTGTATTTTAATGACAAGAGGATACTATTACAAAGTAATGTTTACTCTATTAGAGAATGCAAAAAATCTGCTTTAGAAAACAAATGTGTGTATGTGTGTGCTGGATACAGACATATATTTCCACAATTTAGAAATTGTCTGTTCTTATTGATGTAAGAAAACACAAGCAGTGAAATGTCTCATATACAAGCCTCTTTGTTTTTTTTATATATTCATGGTCCTGTGCCTACAGAATCAAGTAAATTGTGCACAACCCTGGATACTGGTGATCTGCAATGACCAGAGCACAGGTGTCTATAGATCAATTATGCAGAATAATTATGCATGGAAAGCAGTGAAACAAACCGTATGCATAATTCATCATGGCCTAAATCTGGGTTCTTTACTTGGCTTGGGAGGTAACTTTAAAGCAAACAAGGCCTATGCATAAGAGGTATTGAATGAAAAAGCAAGACAATCCTGTATGAACAGAAACAAGTCAAGTAAATCTTTAAACAGACTATTGTATTTAAGAAGTAATTATGCAGATCTGTGCTTCCTTGAATATAATATGTAGGAACACAAATTCTCCATTTCAGTAAGATTCAAGGAAATGATATGACAAAAGCCTCCTAACAAGATTTCCTTATGCTCTTAAAGCTCAATTAATTAGTATGCTGAGCCAGGGGCAGGGGTTCTTGTAAGACTTTCTCTTGCTAAAATTCTGCAGGGTGTATGCTGATTGCAGCAACAGTCACTAAACACTTTTTAAAGAAAATTTTTTTAAAGAAAATTTTTTTAAAGAAAAATTTTTTAAAGAAAATCCCCAAGAGTATCCAATCTTACCTAAAATGGCAATAACCTCATCATCCTGGATGACCTCAAGGGAGCCGGACACGACAAAGCATAGTGTGTCAACGCTCTCCCCAGCATGGAAGATGAGGTCTCCTGGTGCGCAGTGTGTCGTCTGGAACTCCACAGCCAAAGAGCGTAGGCAGCCATCACTTGCCAGCCGGAAGGCAGGATGCTCATTAAACACCTGCCGGTTCAGGTGTACGCAAATGTCCGCCCGCATGTCTTTGGGGCAGATGGACAGCACCTGGAAGAAAACAGAGAGTATAAATGTCACAGCAGAGTAGTGACACATTACAGTGTCAGTTGATGTGTGTGACTCAGGGTGAATGAGACAGTGAATCAACACTGTGTAATGAGTGGAGAAGTGTAGACTCCTGCTGATTCAATGCAATTTGATGGCGGCAATAAAATTCAAGAAAGAGACAATTCAGCAAGAGTCACGCCTATAATATACACAAGTCAAAAAAGTGCAGAGTAATACAGCCGTGCATCAGTGTGGACGGAATTGATTCAAAGGACAAGCAATGCAAGGTTGGTCAAGGATTTCACTTCTTGAAGCCGAAAGAAAATTTTATCAGCTGCTGTTGGCATTTGGAAATACATTTCTTTGTAAACATGAATATTTCATTTTAGGGAAATTTAGAGTAATAATTAAGTCACCACTCAATTGAAAGACTTTCCCTCCCTTTTTAAATACAAAGGTATTATAAAACAGGAGAGGATTGAAATTCCAGAATTTCTTCTAAAACATTATTAGACAAGTGAAAAATGCTGATTAATTGAGACCCCCTCATTAATTTAATTTAAATGATGTACATTGAAGTAAAAAGATGGAAATTGAACATAAAACTGGGTTCTTTTAAGTATTTTTAAGTTGAGCCATGATTATTATAATTATATGGTAATTATATCATTTGGCACTCATGCCCCAGCAGTGCATTAGTCTGTTTGAAGAATATCATAACATCAAAACACAGTATTGGTGCATACTATATTTTATTATTTTTTTATGTCAGACATATAATCCAGAACGTGTGTGTGCCAAAAAAGCTACTTCTGAAGTTCATGCAACATGAAAATGACCAATCTAGCTTTCCTAAAAATTTCAAGCTGCTAACCTGAAAATGGCTATTTTTCAGTGTTATAATGTTACGCTCCCAGTAATAATAATGTAAAAAGAAAATTATTCATATTTCTTTAGGGGTATTGATACAAAAGTTTGAGTAAGTTTTTAGAAGCTTTTAGAACCTGTAAAAATTGTTGCTTAAATTCCATGCAAAATGAGTATTTTTTTTTCCGAATTACTAACAACAGTAGTTATGTTTAAATGCTCCAAATTAGACACACGCCTTATGTTATGTGGCCATAAAACAAAGAAAGCATTAGTTTATTCAGTTAAAACTGCTTTTTATAGTCTTCCGAATAATTATTGTCAACACATGTACATTACTATTAAAATTGCAAGGCTACCTCAAGGCTACCTGCTTTGCATGAGATGGTTTTTGGTAAAAGCTTAAAAAGCTGTAGTGTCTGTAACAATGTCAAATTTAGGTTTAAATTTTATTTAAAATACAACTTTATTTAAAATATAAATGCGTATGCATATTTATGAAACATTAGGCATGGATCCGAAGAAGCAGTAAGTATTATGAAAAATGGTGTTATATGATCTGAAAATGAACTTTTTCACCTACTGTAGGTGAGACACCTTTTCGCATGACCATGTTTTGGCCATAAGGACTATGTGTTTCTCTTACTGTGTGTACAAGGTATATATAGAACATATACAGTATGGAATAATATAAAAGGAACAACATGTGGGCAGTACTAAGTACCAGGAGGGGACAGCATTTATATGTTCTTGTTTGTCTGATACTAAGACACGCTACAGAGGATTTTAATTATGTTTTTGCACAAAAACAGGGGATACTAACTTTAAAAAATAAATAGATAGATAGATAGATAGATAGATAGATAGATAGATAGATAGATAGATAGATAGATAGATAGATGCTGCATACCATTGTTAAACAGTGAAGTTTTAGACTTCATTAATATTCCCTGCATATTCACTCATGATTTAATCAGGAATTAAATACCACATTCATAACCATTCATTGAAGTAACACAGCTCTGGTGAACCATCCCAAGTTGAGGGATTATTAAAGTCCACATGAGTATAGTAATGTGAGTGTGTGTAGATCTTTTCAGGGAGGCATTATTGTTATGTAAAATGTCAAGCAGCAGTGGCTGTATTCACCAGCTAAGAATCCATTAGAGACTACGAGACAAGCATGGAGGTAAAAACCTACAATCCAAGCAGCAAACTTAGATCTCATGCCACTAACCTTGCCAGAGCATGTCTCACACAATTTGTCTCCTGCGCTCAAAATGGTTTTTGATTAAGCTTACTTCAAAATAGAATAATAGCCATGATTTTCAATTTCTTGAGAACAATCTAGGTGCAGACAGTAAAGCTGCTGTTAAATAAAGGTAAGAGGTTTTTTTTTTTTTTTTTTTTCATTAGACCGGGTCACTGTGACCCTCTGCACTTGAAAAAAAGGTTTTTAAAGTTTTATTTAATTCAGTTGATATATAATATTATAATATATGTTTATAATATATCATTTAACAACATATACTGTATATATATGTATATATTTGTACAATGTCATTCACAATCACTCAAAACATAAAGGTAGAGGCTTTCTGACCTTCTCTGTGTCAATGCCTTTTGACATGGCCCAGGTAGAGACAATGTAGTCCATTACTCTTTCACTCAGGCCTTTTGGCACCTGATAGAGCTTCAGAAAGTCCCGCACATTGTTAAGCATCTCGTGGTAGCGGTTGGTATTGGTATACATTTGCTGGAAGATGGTGGTCACGTTTCCAAAGATGGTGGCATACAGGAGAGCTATGAAAGAAAGATGGACAGCAAAGGCTTTGTAAGATATATTTGCTGAGGTGAACTCAACATACTATTTACAAAAGAATCATTAATCTAATGAAGAGATGGTGCCTTATTCTTTATTTTAAGCTTGAAAGTATAAAAACTTTACATTAAAGTCTTGAGAGACATTAGGAAATTTGTGTATTGTGATTTTCTTTTCAATTATTTACTTAAAAATGCCAGGATATAGGGCAATAATTTTAAGAGATAACCAATTTTATGGTTTAAACTAAAATTTTATGTTACTGAATGTTTCTGAGATAGGTTGATTCAACCACCATCACCTTTTTTCTCACTTAAAGTTATTAAAACATAAATATACCTTGTCATTTTACTGTAGCAGAAAGATTTCACTCCACTACCAGCTACTAGTGATGGGAATTTTGGATCATTTTAGTGACTCGGTTCTTTGAATCTCTTTCATCACAATGAACGAATCTTTGAGTCATTTAAGTAATTTCGTTCTTTTGCTCAGAATTAAAATAAAATGTTACATTTTAAATGAACAGACCCCCAACACGTCTACATACACAAATTTTCAGTAATGAAAATATTACAATGCAGTTAAGGAAATATTATGATGGACAGAATGAGCAGCTCACCTCTCATATCTTTTTGTCCGAGGTGTTTTTTTTTTTTTTTGTTTTGTTTTTTTTTACCATGACCCCCATAGACGCTATGCTGTGCACTCAATTCTGCAGTGCATAGCGTCTATCGGAATCACGTGACCAAAGAACGAACGACTCGGACTAGAAGACTCATGAGATAAACCGTTCATTTCTGTTTCCTGTACATAACCTACGGAGGTTTTGCAGTGCTTTGCGCATGCACACCCAGTAGAAAATGAACAAATCACTCTGAGACTACTCGTTCTTCTGAGTCACGGTAAAGACTCGTTCAAAAAGAAAGAATCGTTCATGAACGACCCATCACTAGAAACTACACATGTGAATCTTTCATAAACAAATACTGTACATATTAACAGTTATATGTTTTACTTAAAATATGTAACTGATAGGTGGTACGGTGGCTTAGTGGTTATCAGTGCCATCTTGCACCTCCACTGTCGGGGTTTGATTGTGTGTGAGTATAGAAGAAGAATGATATGAATTAATGAATATATTCTAATAAACTTGTTTTTGCGTCTGTGTGTGTGTGTGTGTGTGTGTGTGTGTGTGTGTGTGTGTGTGTGTGTGTGTGTGTGTGTTTTGTGTGTGTGTTCTTTTTTTTATTTTTATTAGGCTTAGATTATGTAGCACATCCGTCATATAAATCACTGTGAATAAACTGTTACTATAAAAACCATTGGTTTTATTGGTTTTAATATAGTATTGTTCAACCATGCTCCGCTGCATGTCACCTCGCTGGCTGTTTGTTCACTGTTTTAAGACTGCAAGAACATTGTCTATATATGTTTTGTGACTCAGTGAGACGAATAAAATCGGATGCTATGTTGTTTTCTGTCAGCAAATATGACAGAATTGCCTTGCTGTCGGAAAAAAATAAATAAAGTGAATATTTGTGTGATCCCAAAAGATTAGATAGAACTTACAAGAAAAGATAATAGTAATAATCAAGTTTAATTTGTTATCTAAATACATTTCAGCTGCAGCAAAGTAAATCTGGTGTATCAACATTTACTAAAAGTAATTAAACTAGACATTTAATCCATAGTTATTTTACTTATCCATGTTTCTTCTTCCGTGAATACATTACATACCTAAATAATATGAATAAGATGTAAAACACTAATAAACAGGACATAAATGTCGTCAGCTTGTAAGTCACTGGGATCTGCAGTATGCAACTGGTAATGGGCCTCAGGTTGTTTCCATGGGAACAAACCCAGACCAAAATAGTTCCTAAGCTCTGCGCTTGTGTTATTACCAATAGGTTTACTGGTGCAAAAGAAAGAGTTTAGACCCAGAGAGGATAAATATAAAAAGACACAAGTGTGTCATATACTGTACCAAAAAGGAAAGGAACACAATTGACAGTACATTGGGTGGTAGATCTTATTACAATCCACCTCTGTTTTAGCCCAGCTTCTCTTCAGTTAGTAATAAAAGCAGGCTACTGAAGACTAGAATAATATATAAATGCACTGCAAGTTAAAGGAATAGAAAAAAAAGAATAAAAAAAAGAATAAAAAAATATTTTAGAAATAGAATCATATTCTCTATGGATATATGACCAGACCATCACTGAGAACTGAACACACATACTCATGCACTCATTCACACCTAAACACACTGATATGGTTTGAGAGAAAAGAACAAAAGCCAGAGAATCTAGAGAAAACTCAAATGATACAGGAAAAACATACAGACAGCAACATGAGCTCAGGATCAAACTTGGGATCCTAGAGTTGTGACCCTGGTGGCATAATTACTGTACCTAATGCATTCTGTGTTAATTTGTCATGTAGTAAGAGTAGTGGCTATTTAAACCATTGTTTCCTAGCAGATTCCAACTTACCCTTGTAACTATGTAGACGTCATATTAGGTCAGTGTACCATTTTCAAACAATGTTATTTCAATGTTATTTCCATTTCAAATTCTCCTGAAGATGGATATTATCTCATCACAACTTTTATCCCCTATTATCTGAATCCTACAGTAATAACAGTACCTATTTGCAATCACAGTACCTCTTTTAACTCCTGTAACTGTTACAAAGTCAAGTCTATTTTATCATCCTCTTAGTACTATGGCTATAGCCTGGTCATTGCTTACTAATTCAGTCTTGTCTAATTTGCCTGTCTAGGACAATTCGCCTGCTTCACACTTCTGGGTATTGCTAAGCCCTCCGGTTTGTCTTTGACGCTTTGTATCTCAATCAGCACAAACCAGTGTCCTGGCATGCAGAATGATTCCAAGGCTAGCAGTTTTGTCAGAATGCATGGAAGAGCAAGCTGTCTGAGAGTAATAGTTTTTCTTTTAATGTAACATACTGTATAGGATTTTCCTACATTTAACAATGATGCAGATCCACACTGTACATATCGTTTACTTTTTATGGTGAACAGAAGCTGTTATTTTTAAATTCGTTTAGTTTTATATGACACAGGCATTAGACGGCTATCGACTGAAAAGCACAAACACACAACCTTACTAATCCAAACAATAAACAAGTCTGACGAGCTAAGTAATTAGGCAGGGATCACCCACAGATTAGCGGTAATTGATACCACTACCATTTCAAAGGTCACAAAAAAACAGTCAGAAGGCTTTTGGCCACAGGCCACAGAGTCGAAGTGTTGAACAAATAGTATGTACTAATATTACTATTAGCACTTTTCCTCTTGACATTGACAAATAACTAAGGAACGATTTTTATACAGAACCCTACAACAATATTTCCTTTATAGAAAACTCCCTAGAACCATGTCCCTTTCAAAGAACCTGTGATACGCCTATAGAAAAGGTAGAGAGAGAATAGTTGATGGCACGCTCAGTTTTTCTCTTTTTGAAATAAACAGCCTGAAGAGAAAAAATATTTTGCAATTTAAACACTTTCACTTCAACACTTCACTTTCAGCGTTGAGAACATTCCTTATGATAGCCCTGAAGGCACATTTTGGATCTGCCAAAATGGGTGTATAAAAGTTTCATGATCGTCTTGTAGTGGCAGTATACCCACAAGTGGAGAGCCTATAATATCACCGTGCTTAATAACTAAGTTCCAATGTAATATTCAGTAGGCTGAGTCCCTACTCCCGCACATGTGCTGCAGGCTGCTTCACTATCCTGAGACCGGCCTATACAAGAAATACACATTTGCAGAACTAAAAACTCCTCTTTGCTCCTAAACCACATCCACCCCGAAGCATGATAACAAGATTGGGATGAATGCCAGATTATTTAGCTACGCATCGTATCAATGCTTTTTTATCGACAACTCACAGTGCTCTGCTTCTGCTGTTCTGTTCAGAAAACAATTCTAACAAAATCTTGGACATTAAAATGGCTACACCCAGAGGGCACTTTGTAAGTGATTTCTCACTGCTAAGAAGCCCGCAGAAGTGCCAGAGGGTTTCACAGAGCCCAAATACAGATAAAGCATTTTGCTGGGTTTTGGTATAACTAATTGATATTCAGATATACAGTACAATGCCAATAAACCATTTACTCTGTAAATAACCAACTAACAGGGAATTGTTTGTGTGGTGGTGTCTGACACCAGGACACTGACAGCAGATCCTTTGGGTTCTGTGGGTTGTGGGGTGAGGACTCCATTACACTTGTTTGTTTGGCGTATACTGTACCAAGATGATCAATCAAAGTGGGACCTGGGGAGTTTGGAGGCCACGGCGGCAGCCTTGGGTTCTTTGCCTGATGAGCCATTTGTGAGGTGTGCTGTGGTGCACTGGGTGTTTTGGTGCCTTTATATCATGGCCAGCACTGACTTTTTTGGTGATTTTTGCTGTTTTGTCTTTTCTCTGGGATTGGACCTGACAGTATGGCCTTTTGTCCACGTGGCCATGGTTGAGCCTTAGGTGCCCATGATCCTGTCACCAGTTTACTGGTATATGATTGATAATCATGATAATGTGTTAATGTTTTATTGCTGTTCAGTGTATATGTGTGTATCATAAATCAGATTACTGTGTGTGCACTGTGTATTAACATGGTGCCTTGTGATAAACAAACTAGGTTCTAAGAAGATCATATAAAGATAACATCTGAAGGAGCATTGCACCATTAATTGTTTTACTGCATTAAAGAGTAAAGAGCCATCATTGTACTGTACGTGAAGTCCTCTGTAAATGTCAAATGGTTTTATGCCTCTTAAAATGAAATCTTATTTCAAAATGAAAGCTTGTTTATAAGAAACAGTCTGTAGTTGCAATGCCTTATTATAAATTTTATCTTTATTATGCTACCCTATGATTTACATTTGGGGATCCTCCCCTGAAATCCAACCATGTTGCATTCGACAGCAAAGAAAATAAAAGCGATCTGCTTCTTTAGGTCGCATTTTCATTTCCCCAATTGTTTTTCTGGGTGGTAGCCAATTTATATATGTATAGGCTTCTAGTTGAGATCTTGATTTTATATCCAAATTTTCTAAGAATTTAGTCACAATCCCTACCAGTTCAGTTTTTCGAGGTGAGAATCTGACATATGTTTATTTATTTATTTATTTATTTATTTAACCATATTTTTATCAATCATTATTTTAACATTAACTGTGTTGGAAAGAAAACTGTCTACACTTAATGTACATGTTTTTTCTTGGTCAGTACAACAACATTTCATGTACAAAAACATGTGCAAAGAAAAGAAAATGTTTGATGTCATCCCTAAGGGTTAATGCAAGAAATACATGTGATTTTTCCTTCATTTGTGAACAAAGCGCTACATTTTTACAAACTAAGCACACTTTGTCAGATTGGGAAACAATGTGGTTACTTGAGCCACTCAATATTTCTATTGTTAATATTGTCAGTAATGTAATGAATAGCAAATTTAAAGGAGGCTGCATATTTGTAAAATACAGAGAGCAAAGGATCTGCATGGTCAAATGCATATAGAAAATAATGTATGAAGTGCGTTTGCTGGTTTACACTTAAATTATCATTAAATACAGCATGATATAAATACCTAAATAGATTTTTAAAAATGTCTTGCTGAGCATTTTTTCTCTTTACAACCTCCTAGCTGTGAGACCAGCAGCAGTGTGAGCATCCTTAGTGGTGTATCCTTGGCCCACCTCACCACAGTCTGGACAGATATCTTTACATAATGTATTTCTCAGTAAAGGTGGCACAAGAAAATAAAAGATTAGGTAAGAGGATTAAAAACAAAGACTAAAAGATTTTTAGGTGGCAATACAAAAAATAGAACATTTACTTACAGATGTGCAATAAAGGTTTCACAGTTGCTATTAACAAGGCATGAAAGAAGAAATGTGTGTGGTTTTCCTACATTTTAAAACTGGGTTGGTATACAGGTTTGATTAATTTCATTGTCAGTGGACATAAATATAATGAGATGTTATTGCAACACAGCAGTAATAAACGTCAGATATAAAAAAGAAAAAGAAAAAATCCAGCAATGCTTAGCTAAACGAAGGAGGATATAAAATCTGAAAAAAGGGCAAAAGCACAAAGAAGCAAAATCAAGATCTCACACTTAATGAACATGTTTTCTCATTCTTCTGAGAAAATAACAATCCACACTGTCATTAAAGACACTCTTATATGCTTTGAAATGAGCTATTTTACAAATCAATAATCCATCAAGTGAAGCAAGAGATCGTCTCTTCCTCTTTCCTCAATTAATCATCAGGGGGAATACAGTACATTTCATATTGTTAGGCCCCACGGGACTTAAGACAGACAAGACAGCTCTAAATGAGAAAGTGCTCAGTTCCAGTACACAAAAATAACTGAGTTTGATATGTTGCCTGTCATTTTAGAGCTACTGTATATTTTAAGGACCTCTAGCATACAATAGGTAGAAATTGTAATCGAATCTATTTCAGAGTCCCATTGTGTAATTTAACAGACTAGCAGATCTGCAGATGGTAATCAAAGAGGACAAAAGTTAGCAGTGATTCATGTTAAAATATTCCATTCAAACAGGTGAAACTCTGCGCATTTATTGTTTAATTAATATCCTTCTGCTAGATATTCCAACTCTGGCCACAACATGGATTAGTGAGCCTGAGGGATTTGATAAATTTGCATTAAGCACATCTAGAACATTTCTGCAGAAGCAAAGTACTGTAGTGGATTTTGCAAAAGTTTTGCAGCAGTAATTAGGTAATTTCCTCTCTCCCTATCCATATAGTGCATTTAATAAATTTTTTTACAACATATTACAACATATTCTACATTCATTACATTTAAATTATAATATTTCAAGATTTGTTTGTATTCATTACAGTTATTACTAATAATGAATCAAAATATTTGACTTTTTTTTCCCTGATATTAATCTAAACAGATTTACAATACAGAAATGTATGATCATTTATGTACTCAATATTTGGTTAGGGCTCCTTTATCACAAATCACTGCATCAGTGCCACATGGCATGGAGACCACTCTGCTTTGATAGCAGCCTTCAGCTCATCTGTATTGTTGGGTCAGGTGTTTCTCATCTTCATCTTGACAATAGTCCATAGATTCTCTATAGAGTTCAGTTCTGGCGAACTGGCTGGGCAATCAAGCTCAGCCAACCAGTTAGCTTTGGCACTGTGGGCAGGTACTGAATAATGCTTGAATAGGAAATTTGGCACCACCATAAAGCTTGTCATCAGATGGAAGCATGAAGTGCCGGGTAGATGGTTGCATTGACTTTGAACTTGATAAAACACAGTGGACCAACACCAGCAGATTGCACGGCAACTCAAATCATCAGGAACTGTCGGGATTCCACACTGGATTTGGATTCTTTGGACCACTGAGAAAGGGTCAAGATCTTTTTCTTCTTAGGCCAAGTATGAAGCTTCTGACATTGTTTCTCGCTCAGGAGTGGCTTGACACTAGGAATGCAACAGTTGTAGCCCATTTCCTTAAGGGGTCTCTTAATGCACTCCAGCCTCTCCACTCTTTGAGACACTCCTCCAAGTTCTTGAATCAACTTTGCTTGACAGTCGTCTTAAAGCTGCGTTCATCTGTGTTGCTTAAGCACCTTTGCTACCACACTTTTCCCTTCCAGTCACCTTTCCTTAAATATGCTTCAGTGCAGCACTCCGCAAACAGCCACCCCTTTCAGTGATGACCCTGTGTGGCTTATTCTCCTTGTGGAGGGTGTAGATGCTCATCTTCTGAACAAATGTCAAGCCTGCAGTTTTCCCCATGATTATGGTTGTGTGTACTAAACCAGACAACACGATAATCAGAGTTTATACTGTATGAATAGAAATTTACTCAAACTAGAAATTTTCATATTTTTGGGATATCCATGATGTTCTATTTTTAAAGAGTGTTGTGTCAATTGCTACATCATTACAGCAGCTTTTAATACATCAAGGGCAAAGTTTTCAAGTATGGGCAAACAAGAGTTACAGCAGCACACACTGTAAGATGCGGTGCACACAAAGCCTTTTAAACCCAAGCACATATCATTGCTCACTTGCCTGCCCAAACAATTAGACACATATGTAGCCTGTAGTGTCACTCTTTAATGTGCATTTATTTCTCAGTAGGCTTTATTTAATGGCCCAAAGAAAAACTGTCATTGTTTAGCATGAGTACTAAAGAGGCCTGTATCCCGCAAGGAGAATGACTAATTCACCCGCATGCAGTAATTACAGCACAGCCTGTAGTCAGAGTTCATTTCTGTCCATCATCCTCTCTTCTCTCTACCAGCATGAGCTTATTGCTTCAACATCACTTTCATCCAGGCTTCGTCTCATTGGAGCAGATATCAGCAAAGAACATGACAACCATGTGATTTGGTTATGCATTCTTAACTCTGACCCGCTCAATGCTTTACACCAGTTTTAAAGAAAGAAAGAAAGAAAGAAAGAAAGAAAGAAAGAAATGGTAATTAATGCAATGAAAGTAATGTGGTAATATGAAACATGCCTTATAATGATGTTACAGTAAGGGGTTTTTAACACCAAAAATATTTTTAGTGCCAGAAAAAAAATTCTGCCTATTTTTATAACCAGTTTCTTGTTTTACCTTCTATATTTTTTGAATACTTAAGACAATATCTTGACAAAATTGTGTATTTGTTTTTCGATATGTACATTATTATATTATAATATATATCAATAATTATATTATATTTTATTTCATTTTATTCATCTTATTATATATATTTTTATCATAGATTATTGATAATGTAATATTTATGATAATAGTATACAGAATAATAACAAAATTGTGTGTATTTTACTGGTCCTTGGTTGTTTACGATTCGAACACATCATTATTATATTAGATTAACCACCTGTTAAAATAATTCTTTCTATGTATAATATTAAATAAAAATGATAATGAAGTGTGTATCAGTTAGCAAGAAAGTGTGATGCACTGTTTGTTTCATGTTGCTGTTAGAATACTGCTTTTAAGTAATGTGTTTATAGTAATCTTGATCTACACCTCATCATGACACATCTCATTATTTGTTATTATTTGTTTATTGTTAGGATGCTGATATTGCTGATTAGTGAGCCTGATTCAATTTACAGAGTCGGTGGAGACTGGGTGGAGGAGTCATTGTGTTGCACCTAAGAAGGATAAGTAAGTTCATTAAAGATGGAGTAGTCACTCAGTCCAGTTTGACCTTTCAGTGCAACGTCAATTGCAAATTCAATTCAAATTCATTCAATTTCATTTTATTTATATAGCGCTTTTACCAATGGTCATTGTCGCAAAGCAGCTTTACAGAATCAAAAAGGAAATCAGGGAAATGAGTATGAAATGTGTGAGAAAAATGTATAAATCAAAATGATCAGATCGTCCCTAAATAGGCTGTAGAGCTGCTAAAACAATCTTTACACAAGTTCCGTTATCCAAAATCACTTAACATAAATCTGATTGGCTGAGAAGCATTCCATAAGTGGTGCTAATACATAGTGATAGATATTTAACCCCACACTTAACTATATGTATCACTCCACATTCCATGTTCTAACAATCATTAATTACATTACAACTGTCAGATGCCAGCATGGGTTAAGACGGGCCGGTACGGGCCGTAGTACTAGAAAGAAGGGAGAGCAACTGCCTGCCAAAACCTACAATCAAAACCAGTCACGGCAGCACGTTTAGCAAGAAAACACTCGACGTCGTTATAACTTAAACAACACTTTGTCTCCTTAGTAAATGCCTCTGAATGTCTCTGTTGTTTTATTTATAGCTAACATGAGCTGCAAAGGCTGAATCCCAAATCACTCTGTAAGCTATCATTTTTTGACATAATACACTTATTCTATACTGACTATTTACAGTACATAGCGTTTTGCCTTGCTGCTTTGTTTATTCACACCAAGCCTCTCCCCAAAGCAAAGAATAAAACTCCCTGCACTGTGTTTTGCTCTGCTTATTAAACCTATAAGCTTCAGCCGATATCCTACTCTCTGTAATTCCACAAACAATCTCTCTAGCTCTTCTGTAAATGCCTCTGCTCCCATTAACCACATCATCTCTCTCTGCAACACAATACAGATCGATATACAGCATTGACACACCACTGAGACCCCGAGGCCTGACCCAGCATCTCAAGTCATCTCCATCCTTCACTGCACTTCCTTCGGCTTCCTCAGGCTGATTTGACTCATTCCGTCCAATAACCCCGATGTCCACAGAAAGAACTTGCACATCACATGCAACAAACTCACACAACACATGAAAAGGGGAAATCGAAACAACGATTTCCCATAACATGAGCAAACGTACAGGGCAGGTTAAATAGCAAACTGCAAGCTTTCAAAGGCTCCAGAGTCAACAGAGTCAAATTGCCTCCCATTAAAGAGTGGTCCTATTTACTCCAAGCAAAAAAAAAAAAAAATGGAATCTATGAACACAACAAAGTACGGGGGGCGGGGGGGGGAGGGGTTCTAGTTTCAAGAAGACACTCACATGGTTGATATTTGCTTAAAAGTAGTTTAATAAAAATGTTAGCAGGTATTAATCACTGTGTAAATAAGATATGTATACATAAGTCAATCCCCTTTTTGAACTACATTTAATAAATATGTATTTATTAAAATGATTAAACTTCAAAATGGGAATGTATTGCTTCAAATTATTTAAAGGAAATAAAGAAATCCTGTTATGGATGTTTTTTTGGCTCAAGGTACAGTACAGTAATACATTGAATTGCTGCACCAATGTAGGAGTTAACCAGCAGTCTGAGATTTTCTCTATAAACCAAGAGCTTATGAGTTTGAACAGCAGTGTCAAGTCCGGATATTGTGAAGTACAAAGTTTAATATTGATCAGATTAGATTTCAGCACTGCATTATATCATAAAAATCTCATAGATGATAAGGACAATATGGAAAAATTACACAAGCACCAGAAAAGTCACGATCCACTCATTTAAAACAACATCCAGGTTATGCTTTTTGGCCATTTACTGAATTTCTAAAAAAAAAAAAAAAAAATTTAAAGAAGAAGAGAAGCTGATAATAAATAATCCACCCCATGTGCTTTCATTACACTCATAATGAAAGCATAATGGGCTGATATTTTTCAGCTCATCATACATCATTGGCACATTTAAAATGTGCCAATGATGTATGATGAGCTGAAAAATATCAGCCCAAACAAAAATCAGACCTATTTCTTGTGTCACAGATGTCACATGGCTGTCACATTTACTCAAAAATGATTTTCACCTCTTGTCGCTTTTACGTATTGATAATATAGATGCTTTTCCACATTAGATTATGTTTGTAAATGTACTTATTGAGTGGAAATTCTCCCCATAATTTAAATCGTTGATACAACATGGACTAGACAGAACTTACAGTAGCCCCTACCCTGTTTTACAACCCTGTGTGTATTTCTTTTTATTCAACCACTGATAATGCCATTCCACTTAGATCCAAGCCTTAAATAATCTACCTGAAAACAAAGCAAAGTATTTGATATGGATACCAAAAATAAAATCTTATACTGAAGTCTTTTATCCTTGAAACACAGGGGAGTTGAGCCCAAAAAGCACTTTTATACCAGCCTCCCCTGGGTCTATAAAAGTACAGGTATGAACGCTGCATCACACTTATTGTCAGCTTGCTGCACTTACTGAAAAAGGTTTTGTTTTTAAGGACATGATTTTTATGAGTACTATATGTGCTTCTACATGTTAAAGATTTACCTTGTGTACAAAGCATAAACCTGGATGTCGGATACACAAACAGTTATGCCCATGCCTTACTTGGCGGAACGGATTTATGCACCTGCTCTAATCTATCACAAACCTCACACACATCTCTATCAGTTGTCTATCATCTTGCACTTATACACAATAATATTGATTTGTTTCTGTTTCTCTTTTCTTTTCTTTTCTTTTTTTTTTTTTAGAAAAGTGGTGGCACATACTCGGCTCCTGAGGGCTGCAATAGATAAGCATAAGAAGATCACAAGTTTGAATTCTCTCCATGCCACAGCCATCTGTGCTCTAGAGCCAAAGAAAGCAAAACTGGCTATACATTGAATGGCATAATATCTCTCTCTCTCTCTCTCTCTCTTAACTGTCAATATGTGTGGAAGATGATAGATAGTTTGCTATCTTTAGTGAAAATATGCTTTAGTGAGTCCCAGACGAAGCTTGTGTTACCCCTTAACTGAGCCATCCTTAATTAGTAGTTGTTGTATAATAGCACTAGCTGGTGGGTGTTAATTGGCAGGAGACCAAAATTTGGAGATGACTATATGTACATACATATTGTAAGGAACTGATGTAAGATAGGGACAGGGTTTCTTGTGCTACATTTAGAATTGTGCTACAATGTCTTCTGTGCAAAACTCAACATCAGTTATTACACCTCACCCTTGCATGAAATGGGATTTTATTTTTATTTTTTTTTATCCACAAGTAATTTTCAAATGAAAACTATGCAAATATATAATGAAAAAAAATAATAACAATACTTTGCTGTCTTTAAATTAGGCCCCTTTTGCCGTTTAGCAGGTCCTCTGTAATTTATCTTGAGGCGGTACTTCTGCTTGGTGCTTTCTGCACATGTGACCCATGTTCTGCTGGAGTGGATGGCCCCACATGAATACCCTGCACTTTACACGAACAGGTTAAGATTACTGCTATTGTATAATCTCGACTGGATACTATAGATTTGTTCCTTATATGAACTGCTGCCGTCATCAGGACCGTCCTGTACTTATAGCAGGACTCCTATTCACAGAATGCTCATTCTGCACATTTTTTCAACATACAGTACTTACTAAAGTTTGCCTTAACTTTTCAAAAGATGTACATAATCCTCCATAAAAACTCCTACCATGGGATTATGAGTTACCTTTGGAGTTTTGTTCCTCTTAAAATTTCTTCCCACATTTACTTGCCACGGGTGCCTCTGGCTTAATTAGTGTGATCCACTAATTATCCACCATATTAATTTATATCCAAAGTTCTATAAAGTGTTTATTGTAAAATTATAGGAATAAAGTGAAATTGAATCACATCTGAGGTTTAATTTTATATTAATGGACACCTTAACCAAATGCTCATGGTCTGTATCTCTTGCACTACAGGTGTGATGAAAAGACTCCCTGGATTTTATTCCACTAAAAGCAAAATATGTATAATGAGAAATAGAATAGTACATTGTGTACTGTACTGTACTGTACTGTACTATGTGCATTCCACTCTCTGTGCCTGCCATGCTGTACACTGAAAATTCTTTCTTCTGCTTTTGACAGCGCACATTGGGGGGATATGGCTTTCATGTAAGTCCAAGCATGAAATTCTTTAATGAGGCGAGACAGATGATCATCACATATGTGCATAGATATAGTTAATTCTGAAGCATGCCTCGTGATTATGCTTGTGTTTCCATCATGATTTCAAAGACTTATCATGCAATTATACTCTATGTAAAAAAAAATGTAACCTATCTCTATGAGTGCTGTTTTTGTCTTAATGAGCTGTACGTATTTGGTGACTTTTCTGTTTTACTCCATCTAACATATAGGTGAGACAAAGGTCCTTCTTAGTAGGGGGTGGCTTGGGGACTCATGACACGGCTTATTGGAAATGTAGTGGGTGATGTTAACAAGTCCATATGGAGAGGAGGGACAGGATCTGTAATTAGCCAAGCTATGCCTTAGCCTTTTGGCCAGATCAATGCTTAGACTAGCAGGAAATGCATCGCTGTTGTGCACCAAATTAACAAGCCCATGCTTTCTATGATTTATGAACACTACCAAGTTATTGACTGAAAGCAAAAGTACCAAAAAGCCCGCATCCTCTCCTGGGCAATTCTTGGACAATCAAACTGTCTCTCCCAATTTGATGCACTAACTGGATAAACCTGCCTTACTCTGACTCACATATAAAACAAGAAATGACTTCTGCTACACCTTCCATCTCTTTGAGTGTCAATCACTTCTGTAGTTCCCAATTACAGGAATCAGGGATAAAGCTCAGGGCCAGTCATATCCCATAGCGCTCGTGATTGTTCAGTCAGCAGGGTGCTACCAAAAGCGCCGGCAGATACACTGAGATAGTGTGAATGGCCTGATGAGCATTTTCATCACTACTGTTAAGGTGCAGACCTGTACAGCCAAGCTCAATCAGTTCAACTACAGTTTAACTTGGTGAGACAGCACAAGCGAGCTAAATGAAGGGACAGAGTGAGGGAGAGAGAGAAGGAGAAAATTGAAAGAGAGTGAAGAAGAACAATAAAGATTAGGTGAGTGATGGAGCAGAAAGAGTCAATTTGGCCAAAAAGAAAAGAAAAAAAAAGA